>PJEM01018680.1:0-18096 GCA_004023845.1 Helogale parvula | reverse complement strand
CATATGGCTTCTGTTCATCCTATGATTTTCTCATTGCTTTGCAAAGAGGCATATACTTTTAGGCTTTGAATCAACTTGGGTCAGTCAGTGACCTTCCCTTACTTTATTTTCTGGCTCTTTGTCTGCTGTTGGGAGTGAACATAATCCTCTGCCAAAAGATTTGCTTATAAAAGGATGAGCATCTTACCCTTGAATAACTGATGAAGGGCCTTAAGGAATGTATATCTCCTCATAGAATTCTTCAGGCTTATCTTATGCTTAAAACTAGACTATTATTAGGGGATTCCTCTTTTGTAATGACTTAATCCTGTTACTTACTACTGTCCTGATAAGAATGACCTTTTCCGGAGCATGTCTTTACTTCAAGGACCTTGAACTATGTAACCATTAAAGAAACGATGTAATCACCCATGGTATATAAGTGGTGGCTTTTTCCACCAAAAAAAATAAATAAATAAAAAATAAAAATTGGAAGGAACCTGAAAAAGTCACCTATTCCTTTCATCATGTTATTTTCCTCTGAATATACTTGTAATGATTTTTTCCCTTTTGTCCCTGTTTTACTGAGATATAATTGACATGTAACATGGTATAAATTTAAGGTATGCAACATAATGATCTGAAATCTGTATATATTGTGAAATGGTCACTACAGTAAGTTTAGTTAGCATCCATCACCTCACAGTTACAAATTGTTTTTCCTTCTGATGACAACTTTTAAGATATACTCTCTTATCAGCTTTCAAATATATAATACAGAATTGTTAACTATAGTCATCATGTTGTATATTACATCCCTAAAACTTATTTATCGTATAACTGGAAGTTTGTGCTTTTTGTGATTTTTTTAAAATAACATTACTTGGGGTAGAGAGATTATTTCTGGGTGAAAAAGTACTATATAGTTATTATAAATATTAAAAGCATGGAAAAGCCCAAAGGGGAAAAAAATCCATTTCTGCTATTTAGATATATATATATAAGTATATGGCTTATTAATTTATTTAATAAAAACTTTATTTGGGGTATTTAATGTTTAAAGTCAAAAGACATTCCAATCAGAATTTCAGAGAGTTTTCTTGTGGCAAACTGAAAAATGTTTGTTTATCAGAATGGATAATGTTTATCAGAAAGGATAAATGACTAAGAATAGCTAACAAATATTTGAAAGACTTGTAATAACCAGGTGCCTCCTTATCTTCTCCACTTCACATCCAAATAACATTTCAAACCTAACGTATCCAAAGCTGAGCTGATTGTTGCTCAGAAAATCAACTTCTAGTGTATATATTATATATATATATTCAAGTTGGAAGATATATGAAGAGGAGAAAAAATACTAGATGCCTATCTCAAAATATGCTAAAATAACATTAAGGTAGATTATGGATTTCAATTTTAAAAGTGAATTCATACAATTAATAAAACAAAATATAGATAAATCTATTTAATAATATGTATGGAAACAGTATTTCTAAACCAAAAAGCGAATGAAAAAACTATGAAGGAAAAAAAGAATAAATTGATGATTTTATTATACAAAGCTCAAACATTGTGCCTCCCAAAACACCTTAAATGAAATCTAAAAGCAAAAAATAAACAAGTAAATATTCTGCAAAGGTAGACACCGATGACTCCTAAAAATATATTAAAGATGCATATTGAAACAATAAGAAGATACCAGTTTTTTTTTTAATTTTTACATGTTTCTTTTTGAGAGAGAGAGAGAGAGAAAGAGAGCATAAGAGCATGAGCAGGGAGGGGCAGAGAGAAAGGGGGACACAATCTGAAGCAGGCTTCAGGCTCTGAGCTGTCAGCACAGAGCCCAATGCGGGGCTTGAACCCAAGAACTGTGAGATTGTAACCTGAGCTGAAGTCAGACACTTAACCTACTGAGCCACTCAGGCACCCCATAAGATGCTAGTTTTTAAATAATAAAGATACATTATATAGAATATTTCCTAGGTCAGAGAAAAATGAGTTATACTTATAGGATTTGTATATGCTTCCTCTTCCCTCAGGAAAAAAAAATAGCAATATAAATAAAAAAGCTTGTTTTTTTTGACATGTTTTTAATTTTAGTATAAGTAACATACAGTGTTATATTAGTTTTAGGTGTACACTATAGTGAATCAACAATTCTGTACATTACTCAGAACTCATCATGATAAGTGTACTCTTAATCCACTTTACATATTTCACCTATCCCTCTATCCACCTTCCCTCTGGCAACCACCAGTTTATTTTCTATATTTAAGAGTTGTTTTTCATCATGTTTTCTCTTTGTTCATTTGTTTTCTTTCTTAAATTCCACTATGAGTGAAATCATGTGGTCTTTGTTTTTTTCTGATTATTTCACATAGCAGTATACCTTCTAGATCCATCTGTATGTTTGCAAGTGGCAAGCTCTTTCTTTTTTATGGCTGAGTAATATTCCATCATATATACATACCACACCTTCTTTACCCATTCATCTATCAATGGACACTTGGTCTGCTTCCATATCTTGACTACGTAATTAATGCTGCAGTAAACATAGGGGTGCATAAACCTTATCAAATTCATGTTTTCATATTCTTCAGGTCAATACCCAGTAGTGGAATTACTGTATCCTATGGTAATTCTATTTTTAATTTTTTGGGGAACCTTCATACTATTTCCACAGTAACTCCACCAGTTTGCGTTCCTACCAATGGTACATGAGGGTTCCTTTCTCTCCACATCCTTGCGAACATTTGTTGTTTCTTGTGTTTCGATTTTAGCCATTCTAACAGATGTGAGGTAATATCTCATTGTAGTTTTGATTTGCTTTTCCCTGATGATGAATGATGTTGAGCATCTTTTCATGTGTCTATTGGCCATCTGGATGTCTTCTTTGGAGAAATGTCTATTCATATCTTCTACCCATTTTTAAATTGGACTATTTGTTTTTTGGGTATTGAGTTGTATAGGTTCTTTATAGATTTTTGGATATTAACCCTTTATCAGATATGTCATTTGCCAATATTTCCTCCCATTCAGTAGGTTGTATTTACTATTGATAATGGTTCCCTTCGCTGTTTAAAAGCTTATATTTTGATTAAGTGCCAATAGTTTATTTTTGCATTTTCCTTTTTTTAGGAGACAGAAGAAGTTGCTATGGCTAATGTCAAAGAAATTAATGCCTGTCTTTTCCTCTAGGACTTTTAGGGTTTCAAGTTTCATATTTAGGTCTTTAATCCATGTTGACCTTATTTTTGTGTAAAGTGAAAGAAAGTGGTCCAGTTTCATTCTTTTGCATGTAGCTATCCAGTTTTCCCAAAACTATTTGTTAAAAAGACTTTTTCTTTTGCCTGTTTTGTCAAAGATTGACCATATAATCATGGGTTTATTTCTGGGCTCTGTATTCTGTTCCATTGATCTATGGATCTATGCATCTTTTTTTTGCCAGCAGCATACCATTTTGATTACTACAGGTTTGTAGTAAATATGGGACTCTGATGCCTCCAGTTTTATTTTTTTTTCAAGATTACTTTGGCTATTTGCGGTCTTTTGTGGTTCCATACAATTTTTTGGATTATTTGTTCTAGTTCTGTGAAAAATGCTATTGGTATTTTTATAGGGTTGCATTAAATCTGCAGATTGTTTTGGGTAGTATGGATGTTTTAACAATATTGGTTCTCCCAATCCATGAGCGTGGAATATCCTTCCATTTGTTTGTATAATCTTCAACTTCTTTCATCAGTGTTTTATAGTTTTCACAATACAGGTCTTTCACCTCCTTGGCAAGTTTATTCCTAGGTATTTTATTATTTTTGGTGCAATTGTAAATGGGATATTTTTCTGAATTTCTCTTTTTGCTACTTCATTATTTATGTGCAGAAATGAAATAGATTTCTGTATATTGATTTTGTATCCTGCAGCTTTACTTAATTCATTTATCAGCTCCAGTAGTTTTTGGTGGAGTCTTTATTGTTTTCTATATATAGTATCATGTCATCTGCAAATAGTGAAAGTTTTGCTTCTTCTTTACCAGTTTAGGTGCTTTGTATTTCTGTTCTTTGTCTGATTGTTGTGGCTAGGACTTCTAGTACTATGTTGAATAAAAATTGGTGAGAGTAGACATTCTTGTCTTGTTTGTGACCATAGTGTAAAAGCTGTTTTTCATCATTGATTATGATGTTAGCTGTGGGGTTTTCATATATGGCCTCTATTATGTTGAGGTATGTTCCATCTAAATCTACTTTGTTGAGAAGGGTTTTTATCATGAAGGGATGTTGTCCTTGTCAAGTGCGTTTTCTATATCTATTGAAATGATCATATGGTTTTTATCCTTTCTATTATTGATGTGATGTATCACATTGTTTGCTTTGCAAATATTGAACTACCCTTTATTCTCAGGAATAAATCCTACTTGATGATGGTAAATGATTTCTTTATGTATTATTGGATTCAATTTGCTCATATTTTGTTACAGATCTTTGCATCTATGTTCATCAGAGATATTGGCCTGTAGTTTGTTTTTGTTTTTGTTTTTCTGTAGCGTCTTTATCTAGTTTTGGTGTCAGGGTAATGCTGGCTTCATAGAATGAATTTGGAAGCTTTCTTTCCTCTTCTATTTTTTGGAATATTTTGAGAAGAATAGGCATTAGCTCTTTTTTAAATATTTGGTAGAATTCACCTGTGAAGCCATCTAGTCCTGGACTTAGGTTTTTGGGGAGTTTTCTGGTTAGTGATTCAATTACATTGCTTGTACAGTGTTTAAATTTTCTGTTTTTTCCTGAATCATTTTTGGGAAATGTTATGTTTCTAGGAATTTATCCATTTCTTCTAGATTGTCCAATTTGTTAGCACATAATTTTTCATAATATTCTCTAGCTAATCCTTCATATTTCTGTGGTTTTGATGGCTATTTCTCCTCTTTCACTTCTGATTTTGTTTGATTCTCTCTCTCTCCTCTTATTATGTACCTGTGAAAATTTTTTCTTTCCTCCTTTTCTTACTCCTGCTTATGGTTTTTCTTTTCCACTCAAAGAATCCCTTTTAATATTTCTTCCAAGACTGGTTTAGTGGTGATGAACTCCTTTAACTTTTATCTGAGAAACTCTTTATCTCTCTTCTATTCTGAATGATAGCCTTGCTGCATAGAGTATTCTTGGTTTCAGTTTTTTTCCTTTTCAGCACTTTGAATATGTCTTGCCACTCCTTTCTAGCCTGCAAAGTTTCTGCTGAAAAATCAGCTGGTAGCCTTATGGAGTTTCCTTCATATGCAACTATTTTCTTTTCTTTTGCTCCTTTTATGTTTTTCTCTTTATCAGTACTTTTTTGCCTTTTTAATTACTGTGTGTCTTGGTGTGGACCTCCTTGAGTTGATATTGTTGGGGGCTCTCTGTGCCTCATGACTCTAGATTTGTTTTCCTCTCCAGATTTAGTGAGTTTTCAGCTATTATTTCTTCAAATAGATGTTATCTCTTTTATCTCTCTTCTTCTGGGATCCCTATAATGTGAATGGTATTACACTCGATGGTGTTGCTGAGTTCTCTTAACCTATTCTCGTATTTTTGTTAATCTTTTTTCTTTCTCAGTTCAGCTTGATTGCATTCCATTACTGTCTTCTAGATCACTGATCCATTCTTCTGCTTCCTCTAATCTACTATTTATTCCCTCTAGTGTATTTTTAATTTCACTTATTGAGTTCTTCATCTCTTACTGGTTCTTTTTTATATTTTCTCTCTCCTTTTTGAGTGTTTCACTGAGATCCTCTATTCTTTTCTCAAGTCCAGTGAATATATTTATAATCATTACTTTAAATTCTCTATCAGGCATATTGCTTATCTGTGTTTCATTTAGCTTTCTTGCTATGATTTTGTCCTGTTTTTTCATTTGGGACATATTCTTCTGTGCCTTCATTTTGCCTTGCTCTCTGTGCCTGTTTCTGTGTGTTAGGAAAGTAAGCTACATCTCCTGCTCTTGCAAGTAGTGGTCTTACGGAGAAGAGTCCTGTAGTGCCCTGCAGTGCAATGTCCCCTTCAAGGGTATCTTCTATATGTGTTGCATGCACCTTACTCTTGTGGCTGAGCCACATGTGCCTCAGTCCAGTTGTCTCAAATGGCTCTCTTTACCTTTTGTGGGCAGGGTTTGGTTCCTGTGTTAAGAGGCCAGTTGGGGCTGCCTTGGGCAGAAAGCCTTAATTTTTTTAAATTGTTTTTGCCAGTGTTAAGGAAATATGCACAGATATGTAGGTGTGTTTAGTTATACAAGAAGGGAATTTAAAAGGACATAAAATATATAGTCTTATTTAAATGATGAGATTAAAGGTCTTTTAAGTCTCTAATTTATTATAATAGACATGTATCACTTTTATAAGAAAAAATCAATGAAACTATGTGTGCACACACCCTTTTTAATCTTAAATTTATTCTTAGTGTACTAGGAGAATGGTAGTATGCTAAGTATAAATCAGTACTTGATTTCTGGAGGACAGTGTATATTATATACACTGTATATTTATGAGTATGTATGTATAAGATATACTCTTTGGTTCTCTCAATTTAAATTTTAGGAGTTTATATTAAGAAAATAATCAGATCCAGACTGCCTGGGTTTGAATCCTAGCTTCATCACTTATAACTTTGTGACCCTGGGTAAGTTACTTAACCTCATTGTACCCTGGTTTCCTCATCCATAAATTGATGACAATAGTAATCTACCACATAAAATTATTATGAAGACTAAATGAGTTAATACATGCAAAATGCTTAAAACCAGGTCTAGCACATAGACAACGAATAAATATTAGTAGGAGTTGTCATCGGCATTGTTATCATTACACATACACGTATAGAAGCTACTCTAATGATGTTTATGTCAGTATTATTTACAATAAAAAAACATACTTTATGTAATACACATATAATCCAGAAAAAAGTACATGTACATCATTTCATTATGTATTTGTATAACCATAAATTTGTATTTACGTATGTATATATATTCATAAAAATATATATATATAATAAAATTGGAAAGAGATGCAGCAAAAAGTGTTTTTTTCTAGGTGATATAGAAATGATTGCTCTTTTCTCTTTTTATCTGCATTTTCCTGTAGAGCTAACATGTCTTATAATTATTAAAAATTTGTAAAACATTATGCACAAAAACATTCCATAAGTCAAAAAATTAAAAAGTTAGAAATAATCTAATCGGTCAATAATAACTTTGGATAAAAAGTTGTTATATCTATAAGGAGGAATTCATATGGCCATTAAAAATTAAGATTACTGCCATGGAAAATATGCATTTTTTATTTCATTCATTTGTTTAAAGGAAATGCACTAAATAGCAATAGAGGCTCTCTCTAGGGGTTCAAATTATGCTATTTTTAATTTTCTTCTTTGTACCATCCAAATTTCCAGAAATAAACAGAATTCTTGTGTAATCGTACTTTTTTCAATAAACTAAAATAGATTAGGAAGTCACAAAGCTTGGTTCTAAACCTAATTGTGTCTTTAGTAGTTTTACTTTTTGTCTCTAACCATCTGTTTTGTCATCTATAAAACCAGTTTGATTAAGTAATTTATAAATTTCCCTCCCAAATCTCTGATCCCTCTGAAATCTCATCACTAACATATTTAGTTTTGCCTTTTTGATATTCACTATTTTGATTAAGGAATAAGGCTTAATGTTTCAGATTAATTTTTCTGTATTTCTAACTTGTAGAAATGCCATAGTCTTTAAAATCTATTATTGGTTTTTCTGCAGTTCATGTTCTTTGGTGGAATGAGAGTGCAGACAGGCGTGCAGCTGGGAGACACCAGTCTCATGAGGATCCCAGAGTTGTGGCAGCTGGTGAGCTATTTCACTAGGCGTGAATTATTTGTACAACAAATTTGATTCACTTTATAACTCTGTAACTTTCTAACATTATAAAATGTTTTTTTTCCAGTTCGAGAAAGTGTTAACTTCCTTGAGTCTCAGCAAAATATGCTTCTGATTCCTATGTCATTTTCACCTTTGAAATAGTTTTCCACTGAAAGATGAAGCATTACATTAACTGCTCTAAGTTTTGTCTGCTAATGGTGCTTAAATTCTCCCAAGAGATTTTCATTTTTATATGAAGGAGGTGGTAAGTTAATTTGCTAAGCCTTCTGCATTTTTTAAAGCTACTTCTGTCCATTGTCATCACCTCTTGAGGAAATAGTTCTGTTCATTTCCCTTCGGCATTTCAGTGTCTCTCATACATTAAAAATAGTTGTCATTCCTAAGAGATCTTGATCTTTCATTTATTTCAGAATGTTTCTTATTCTATATGTTTACAGTAACATTTCCTTTTATAGCATTTCCTTATATTGAAATGATTATGTTACATCTCCAAGCCTATGATCATATTTTTAAATTATTTATATATATTATTAACCTTTTCATGTCTATTTTTATGAAATTTTAAAAGGTTTTGTCCAGTAAAATTTATTTTGTAATACCAAATGGGATTCATAAAAATATTAAACCTGTTTATTATGGAAAAGTGTAGTGTCATCTATATCATCTCTTTTCATTTTGAGTTTTACATTAATAATTAATTACATATGTGGAAAATAATGTTATTAGGTCCTCATATTAAAAACATTTGAAGACTCATTGGTTTATATGCTGAAAATGTCTTCATTTACAATTTATTTTACTAACTTTTACTTCATTTTGAATCACAATTTAAAAATTTTTTTAACATTTATTTATTTTTGAGAGATTGAGAGAGGCAGATCACGAGCAGGGGAGGGGCTGAGAGAAAAGGACACACAGAATCAGAAGCAGGCTCCAGGCTCTGAGCTAGCTATCAGCACAGAGCCTGATGCAGGGCTCAAACCCACGAACTGTGAGATCGTGATCTGGGACAAAGTCAGATGTTCAGTTGACTGAGCCACCCAGGTGCCCCTTGAATCACAATTTAACAAAGATACTTGAAATATCTATGTGTGATAATGAGTTATTTATGGTTATGGAAATGTCTGCCCTAATAAAAGCCTACAGATACATTCTGGTTGTTTTTTGTCGTGTTTTATATTTTTATTCTCTTATCTGGAGCTACTGTGTTGCTATAAGGCAATAAGCCAGTAATAAATATACTTAAATATTAATTTATCTCAAATAAATAGCATACTAATAGCTCTGTTTCTTCAGTACAGATATACTAGGGTTTCCTTACAAAGAAATTCTAAGATTCTGATCATAAGAATGGTCCTGTAAGCCCCTTCTACAGGGTCTTGTATAAAATTCCTAATGACCTATATTGACACTCTGTAGGAGATAAGAAAAAGAATAACTGCCATGCTCCATATATAGGATCTACGCTTTCATGTATTAAATATACACTGAGTAGCTTATTCTTGGCTGGTGCAAGATCACTAAATACCAGTGATAGCTTAAATGCAAAACTCTTCAACAATAAGCTGCTAGGTGGCCTGAATGACCTACCAATGACTCCCATGCACCTGCAACTCTGGGCCAACTTCTCTGAAAAATCTTGGGATGAATAAAACACCTTGGCTAGCTTCAAGTGTTTCTTCACTTGCTTAATGGAATCCTTTGACTCAGAGGAGGTGATTGAGAATTATTGTCACCCAGGGAAAACCCACCAAACCAAAACAACAGCCTGAAATTAAAACATAGTGTGAAACAGAATAATACTCAGCAGCAGATACCACCTGAGTGCGAAAGGGAAGGGACATTGACCTGATTATAGGCCAAAATCTGAGATATTGAGCAAAATGGCTATCTCACAGATGCTTTTCTAAACTTGGTGACTCAGGCCTGAACTTGGTTCTCAAGGCAAGCAGATGGGGAGTCAAAAGGAACACTGTCACAGACTTTCAGTCAGGATTTCTCTCTTGTCCAGTAAGAGAGTGGACACAGAATTGAATACAAGAGAGGCTAATGTCCAGGAAGAGACAAGAGCCCTGAACAGGGGTTTCGTCTCTGTATTTATCGAGCTCAAGGTTTTACATACATAGTGAATGTGCAAAAGTAAACAAACTAGTGCACATTAACTTGTGTGTGTAAGATGAAAAGTGTTTGGAGGGGTGAGTGGCATTAGAAGTTGAGATTAAAGCATGGTGACATATTGGCACCAGAGGCGAGATGGACACTGTTTCTCTGTGGGTGATACAGCCACGTAGCTGTTATTTCCAAAGTTTAAGATTGCTGGAGCATGTTGCCTTGTCAAGGCTAAAAAAGGCACGTTTTTCACCGGCTAACCTTGGGCCCTTTTGCTCTGTAGCGGCTTTCCACCTCTAACTGTTCTCAGACTTTCATCCTGTGGAGGCAGCTTTCCACCATAAACCTTGTTTGACCTAAGGACTAATCTTGGACAATTTCACACCATGGCAGCTTTCCACCCTAAGCCTTGTTAACCCACTGATACAAGCCCACAGAACTCTTAAAACTTATTTCCAACAGAACAGTGAGGAACACTAACTGGAGCAGGCGAGGGAGGGCTCATAGACTAGCCATGGCTCCTTCCCAGCATGAAGGCTACCTTGGGGTCCCATTTGCATTGCTCACAGTTCTGTGGATACTAGACCTAGTTTTTTTAATGTTTATTTTATTTTGAGAGAGAGGCAGAGAGGGAGCAGGGGAGGGGCAGAGAGAGAGGGAGACACAGAATATGAAGTAGGCTCCAGGCTCTGAGCAGTCAGCACAGAGCCCGATGCAAGGCTCGAACCCACAGACCGTGAGATCATGACCTGAGCCGAAGTCGGACGCCCAACCGACTGAGCCACCCAGGCACCCCAACTGTGGGTACTAGATCTTTGGGGAAAGGCACAAAAGTAAAAGAAGTGGTGACATAGCTAGGTTTTGAGGCAGTCTCTCATTTTCCAGGAGATGAATAGGAACGGACTTCAAGGATTCTTCCTTTTCTTCTCAAGTCCCACTTGTTCCTTCAAAACTCAGAAGGACAAATGGGTGAAAAACAAGGAAATTGGTGGTTTTAATACCATTTCTTCAATTCAAGTTCTCATGGGCCCAGGTAAAAAACTGAAAAACTATTCTGGGGTCCATACAATGCTCTGAGAATCTGATTTGGGAGGAAAGTGTCACCAGGGGATGAGAATCATACTTTGAATTAAACCACTTTAAAGTCTGCCTTATTTAATAACATTAGTAAACCAGAAATTTATAGTAAACAAAGCACATGTGTCTTCATGGATCACAATTGGGATAAAAAATAAAATGGATAATAATGATACCTGTCCCTCAAATAGATCACAGTGTGGCAAACCCTCCCCATAGGGCCCAGGCACTGCCATCATCCAAACAAGACCTGGTCCACCCTGCCCTCAGCATTGGCCATTCCCTTCGCCAGCCAAGATGGTCTCAGGAAATTATTCTCAACTGCTAAACAACAGACAGTAGAATACGATTCTTTATAGTCACAAAGGTGTTCAGAGAGCAGTATCATTGACTATACCCAGTAAATTCTTTGCTTCACTGGAGTTATACTGATGAATGGACTGGCTGTTACTTTAGGGAGAAGTAACCAGGACATCTTTAAGTTCTCACGCCCGTTTAAAATTGCCCAGCTTCACCCTGCAACTTGGATGCTGATACAGCAGCAGAGGGAGATCACAAGCAAGCCTCTTCCTGAAACTATTCTCAGAAAAAGAGCTCAGGACTGCTCCCCACACTCACAGTCTCAGAGAACGTTAGAGTTTTAAGACACACAGAAGCTTCATGGGCCAGCCCCCTAATTCAGAGGTGAGGAAACAGGCCCAGGCACTGAGGGGCCTGTCTGAGGTCACCAGCTCACTTGTGGCAGAACCGGATTGAAGCCGTGTGGGGAGCAGCTGAGATCTTATCTGCTCTGCTGCTTAGCCATTTTGCTAGCCAGGTTTGTCACTCCCTGAAGGGAGCTGCAAAATAGGCAGGGAAGCACCACTCCCTGTCAGAGAAGCCAGAAGATCAAAGATCAAACGCCTGCAGGCAGGGTAGTATTCGGCCCCTCGGGCGCTGTGCTAAAACAATTTAGTCCAGTTCCTCTTTCACTCCAGTCTTAATCTCTTAACCCTGTTTCCTAGCAACAGACCTACGTCGACCTACATGACTTACGTCAGCTACGTCGTTTGCTCCACCCTGAAAGCCTTTATAAGAGACAGTTCTCTCAATAAACTCTCTCTTGCCTGATTGCAAAACCGTAAGTTGCGTCCTTGTTTGTTGCGTCTCCCTCTTCCACGGCCCCTTGTCTCTCTCCCTCCCTCAGGAAAAGCACCCGCGCCGATTCTCCGCCCTGCCGGTCGAGGCGGCTGGAGGTGCGCTCCAAGCCTGCGAGGAGCGCGCCTCCTTTGCGTCCGTCCCGACCGGAGGCGCGCTCCAAGCCGGGATGGGCGCGCTGGGACCTGGCGAGCTAGCACACCCCGGCGCCCGTGGGTGCCGCCGCAGCCCGGGCCAGAGCGGCCGGGGCGGGACACGACAAAGCCGGACCTGTCACACTATGGTCTGTCACATTACCTCAGTGGAAGAAGCCAGAGGATGTCTTCCACAGCCCACTGATCCTGAGTGTTGGGTTCTGGTTTTAACTCAGGCAAGTAAGTAAGTTAGGCTGCCTTTTTTTCAAACTAGAGAAACAAGCTAAGCTAAGATAGAAGCTTATGGACCAGCGTCTTCCCCTCAAAACTCACATGCTTTTCCCCACAGAATTAAGATCAAGCCTGAAAGACCACCCCCTGACATACGTCATCCATTCCTTCTTCCAAACAGAAGCACCTCAGCCCCCCCTGCACCGCCATCTGCTCAGTCACATGAAGACTGACTCACTTGTGGAGGAGGCAGCCCCCCTGCCCCCAGGGGACACACAGGCAGCATCTTCTTGATTTTGTCACTGCTACACTGGCAGGAGGGTGAGGGGTTCTCCATCGTCCAGTTCCCATTTTGGAAGAGTTTCGTGAAGGTCTGGGGAACCTGGGCGGTGGTCCACTCCTCTTCCCCCACAGAGCAGGGTGTGTCTCTGCAGAGAAAAGACATCAACAGTAGCATCACCCAAGAGGGCCTGGCCTTTCCTGGTGCCTCAGGCGCACAGATCGATCAATAGCAACCACAAACATGCATCTATCCCCTCACCACAGACCTGTAAGCCACAAACTTACTTTGCTGTTAAAGATGATGGAACACAAAGAGGCCCTAAATGCTCATCTACCAAACTCCAGTGAATCCAATCCACCAGCTGGGGTCTTCTACCCCTATGTTCGCTCAATGAATATTCACTGAGCATCTGCTTCATGCCAGACACTGTTCTGCACATTTGAGAGTCTGGGGTGAACAAGACAAAGTCTCTGCCTGCATGGAGCTTGCATTCCTATGCAGGAATTCGGCAATAAACAAATGTCACCTATCCAAAAATAAAGTCAAATAAGAGGACACTGAATTGGGGGGCAGGGGTGGGGGTGGGGGCGGGGTGGGGGGGAAGCACCACTTCTCCCTAAGAGGGTGATATTTCTTCCAAGGCATACACAGAAAGAGAAGCCAGGAAAAGACTTGGGGAGAAAGAACAAGCAAAGGCAATAGAAAGTATAGGTACAAAGTCCCTCAAAAGAAATGAGCTCTCCATGTTTGAGGAACATCAGAAAGGCAATGTGGCTGGGGCGAGATGAGCTAGGAGGGAGAAAGTGGGAGAGGAGGAGTGGAGGGAGGCGGGTGCTAGATGATCAGGCCTGGGAAGGGAAGTCTGTGCTGAAAACCTGGTGCACGATGGCAAGATTCACTTTATGTTTTAAAATGAGTAGAGAAGTAGGGTTGGGGGAGGGATGAGGAGAGGGTGCTCAGTACATGAAGAGTTAGGTTGTTTGCAAGCACTCTGGGTGACAAAAGACAAGGCTTTGTGCCTGGCTGGATCTCTGAAGACCATCAACAAGACACTTCCCCTCTAGGGTCTTAGCTTCTCCACTAATAAAATAAAAGTATAAAATGACATGTTGAAATAAGTCATTTCTAGTATCCCTTTTAGGGTCAAATTCTACAATTCAATGTGTAGCCTCATTCTTTATGTACTAAAAATCTCAAAGGAACAGATGTGTGGATTGCTCTCTAGTTCTCTCTAAAGCACTGTGACTTGATAGAAAAGTCAGAGTAAGACATGGTACCTTCTGAAGCTCACACTCCAAAGCCTCCAAATACGGCCGGCGAAGACAGAGCTCAATGCCACGGGTAACTGTCCCGTTCAAATTTTCCTCAGTTCTACAAATTTTGAAAAACTTAAAATTTGAATTTCAGTAAAAGCATCACTACAGAGTTCTTGCCTTTAGACTGCCTCCAATACAGGTCAATGGTGTTCTTTATCAAAGCTGTAGCATTTGAATCAGGGTCATGCCTCTTTTGTCTTTCTAGCCTGGAAAATTGTACCCATTTCTACCAACATTGGGCTCTCACAAACTCCTCACCTCTCTTCACGGTCTTTATTTACTCAGTGATCCCTTGATGTACCTTTGCCCTCCCCATGCAGACACGTAGAGGCTATGGTAATTCACTGAATTTATTTATACAGTGTTTAGAAAAGGGTTTTGAAGGTAAATGTTATGAAAAATATATGTTAAAGAAGAAAATATGCATTATTATAATAAGTGAATACGTGTTTTCAAGTTGTTAAAGTCAAAAGGCTGAGAAGCAAAACTACAAATTGTAGCTAATGGAGCAACCCATTGTTCAGCTGAGGTACAGGAGTTGGTAGAAAGGGGAGAAAGGGAAAGCATTTGGCCAGTAAATAAAAATGCTATTAAATTAAATAGCATTTTGTTATGCTACAGCAATAACAAAAACAGCTATCAGCTCTACTGATTCACTTTGTAAGATGTTGGAACACTCTCCAAATGTTTGTTCCTAGATATTCTGATCGGGCTAGTATATTAGCTTTTTTAAGATATAAAATGATTCAAAGGGCAAATGATGGTAGTCACAATGTGGCATGCAGCTGATAAATGCAATTTTAGAGAGTAAACCAGGTGACAATTACAAGAAGTCAGCCAAGGAATGTCTAAAATGGCATTCAGCAGATAAGTCTCCTTCCAATCACTGGATCCTAAAGCCAGAGTCTTTAGTGAGGGCATTTGACAGTCCTCGGTGTCCACATTGTCAGGAGTGTCATCGCTGCGGCTACGTGAGAAGCAGCCAGTTCAGTAGTTCATTAAAACCAGGATTTGCAAGGTAAAAAAAGTTACTCAAAGTAAATACTTTATTAAACACTTCCTGAGTGCTAGACTCTTAACACAAAAATTAATGATAAAACACTATATATTTGGCTAGATACTACCCATATATTTGATATCAGGATGATAAACAAACATTCCAGAACGGAGATTGTATAAAGATGTATAAAGTTGTGTGTATGTGTATACATATATATGTCTAAACACACACATATACACTGCACATTCGCGAATGTATTTTTTTAGGTTTACTTTTTTTTAAATTTATTTAGAGAGAGAGAGAGCCCGAGCAGGGAAAGGGCAGAGAGAGAGGGAGGAAGAGAGAGAATCCCAAGCAGGCTTCACACTGACAGCCTCCCAACTGACAATGCAGAACCTGATGCAAAGCTCAAACTCACCAACCACAAGACCATGACCTGTGCTGAAACCGAGAGCTGGTCGCCTAACCAACTAAGCCACCCAGGAGCCCCTACATTTACATACATCTTTTATTTATTTTTATTTTTATTTTTTAAGTATATTTATTTATTTTGAGAGAGAGAGAGAGAGAGAGAGAGTGCAAGTGGGGGAGGGGGAGAGAGAGAGGGAGTGAGAATCACAAGCAGGTTCCATGCTGTCAATGAGGAGTCTGACGAGCGGCTTAAACTCATGAACTGTGAGATCATGACCTGAGCTGAGATCAAGAGTCAGATGCTTAACCGACTGAGCCACCAGGCACCCCTACATATGTATTTTAATATGAAGTGCAGAAACTAAGGATCAGTGTTTCAAAAGTACTTTTACAATTATTCATTAGGCATTGATGACCAGGATTTTCTACAAAGGTCAGGGAAATTTTATTGGCTGAATATTGGCATGAACAAGTAAAGAGTATAAAAACAATGGGCACGGATTATAAACACAAACTAAGCCCATGCTCTACAGCCATGAGCAATACAAGGTGAGCCTAGAAAAGAAAAAATAAAGTACATCTGAGCTATCGCACATACACACACACATATATACACACACCCTATACCATATATACTATATATACATACACACACAATGCTATATATACTATGGTATATATACATACTGCCACAATGTATATATACTATACTATAAATACACATATATATCCACTATGTGTATATACGTGTGTATATATAGAACTTTGGGGGGTGGGGGGACAATGGGAAAGGAGAGAGAGAATCTTAAGCAGGCTCCACTCCCTGCACAGAGCAGACAAAGGGCTCAGTCTCACCACTGTGAGATCATGACCTAAGCTGAAATCAAGTCAGAAGCTTAACCAACTGAACCACCCAGGAGCTCCTAGTATAACTTTTATTTTAAAGCTTCTCTAGTTTTTTATACCATTGACATATTCTCATCCATCTAAAGATCAATAAATCCTACAGGAATAAAGAAAATTTCTACCTAACTCGATTAAGAAATTCCTTTATCCTTTTGTTTGAAGTACTGGATTATTGTTATAAATAAGGGGTATTTTTGTCTAAGGAAGAAATACTAGCTAGTATCTACAACTTAACAGTTTAAATTTGTTGAGCAGCTGACTCTGCTCGGCTCATAATCTTGCAGTTTGTGAGTTCAAGCCCCACATTGGGCTCTGTGCTGACAGCTCAGAGCCTGTAGCCTGCTTTGGATTCTGTCTCCTTCTCTCTGCCCCTCCCTCATGCTTTGTCTCTCTCAAAAATGAATATATGTTAAAAAGTAAATAAATAAATAAAAATGCAAGAATTCTATTATGGAGAAAACAAAGGATTACTTCTTAGAGGTAAAAAGCTTTGACAATGAATATAAATACTTTGGCTCAATTACAAAATTAACCTAACTATAAATTTCCAAATACATTTATAACCTAATCATAGATTTTAGAAGAGCAGATTATTTTCTTACAAGACATAACTGTTGCTAGCAATAGTAATATAAAGAGGAAGAAAGTTCAAATATGACAACACAGGGCCATCATTTCAGGTTGAATTCATTGTTCTTTGCATCCAATATTAGTTTGTGTAGGGGCTTTGGGACAGCTGATAAAATCCACTCCACTGGGTAATTCTTGAGTCCACCTCCCCTTGGCCCTCAGCGCAGTAAACCCCTGGGTCTGTCTGGGCTCTCTTCTGTCCCCAGCAGCAGAAGGCAAGCACATACCTGACAAATGTGTACTGTTCGTTGTACATCCAGGGCTGAAGCTCCAGGCTGGGGTACTTGCCAAAGGGTGGCACGATCAAGCTGAACACCAGGGCAATGCAGACAAACACAGCTGGCAGGACAATCTGTAACCAGGGGGTAGAGGGGAAAGGAAGCTGCGACACAGGGGCAAGTGCTAGAAAGAAGGGCATGGGGCAAGCCCCTGAGTCCAGCTAGCCTCCCAGACCAGCTCATGCAAATAAGCAGTCCAGGGCCCACAGCAGAGCTCCACCAAGGCACTCATGGAAGCTGGAAGCAGCAGATCCTGACAACTAAACTTCTTCTCTCGACTCGAGGCATTTCTGGAAGCTGGCAGCACTAGCCACCCGGCAGAGGCACCAAGCTAAAAACTTCAGAGTCAACAGTGGTCATGTGTCAGGCTGACTCAGAACACTGGGGTCTGTCCTCTTCCCTCTGAAGACCTGAGAAGGACCACACTGGGCCAGGAGCCCAGCTCAGCTCAGAGAAAGGCTGAGAGAAAAGTTCTGGATCAGGAATGAGAAGACCTGAAGCCTGGTTTTGTCTCTACTACTAGTGTATCCATGTGAAGTCACTTCCCACTGTGGCCTCATGTGCTCACTTGTAATCTGTGGACCAAGACTAAATGACCCAGTCAGATCCCACACTCTGAAAGGGAAATAGCAGCCACTGTCACCATGTAATGGCCTCAAAAAGCATAATTACCTAAATCCTTTTTTATGGGAAAATATTATATGACAATGATTTAATTATCATT
>PJEM01018679.1:0-18096 GCA_004023845.1 Helogale parvula | reverse complement strand
AGGAGGAGAAAGAGGAGGAAGAGGGAGCTGGGAAAGGGGGGAGGAGAGGGGGGAGAGGATGGAGCAGGGGGAGGAGGAGGGAGGAAGAAGGGAAAGAGGGCGAGAAAGGAGGGGGAAGGAGGGGTGAGGAGGGAGTGGGGGGGAGATGAGAAGGAAGAAAGAGGGGAGGGGAGGGGAGAGAGGAAGGGGAAGTGAAAGAGGGACGAAGACAGAGGAGGAAGAGGAGGAGAAAGGGGAGCCGTGGGCTTCCTGGTGAAGCCTCAGAGCACCCCTAATGTTATCAGGCTCTCTTGGGGAAGCCCCCAGCTCCTTCCCGATGCCTCTCTGGGGGCGCACTCGGAAAACCAGACAGATGAATCATGACTGGAAAGGAAGTGGCAAAGTTGTCACTGTTTGCAGATGGATAGACTGTCGGCAGAGAAACTCCAAGAGACTCTGCCAACCTATTAGAGCCAGTAAATGAGGGATTCAAGGTGTCATCTGGTTCAAAATCAATATGCAAAAGCCAAACTCATCTTAGAAAAAGCTCATCAGAAACTGTAATAGAAAAAAAAATCAAAACACAGAAACTGCGAGTTACCTAGGAATAAATCTAAGAAAAGATGAGCTAGAGAAGATGTGTATGAAATGTTACTGAAGGATCTAGAAGACCTGAATAATACACTACAGTCACAGGTAGGACAAACATATCATAAAGAAGTCAGCACTGCCTCAAATTAATCTATAATATTAATGAAACCCAATGAAATTCAAATCGGGAGTTTTGTCGTGCCCCATACACTGATTCTTTTGTGTGGCACAGTAAGTCAAAGAGGGACCATGACAATGTGGCCGGAAAAGAAATATATTGGTGCCTGCCTGGTTCCCCCCAACTTCAGGACTTACCCAAGGTCATTAAGAGGCTGTCATATTTGGGGCACCTGGGAGGCTCCGTCAGTTAAATGTCCGACTCTTGATTTTGGTTCAGGTCATGATCCCCGACGGCGATTGAGCCCCACGTCAGGCTCTGTGCCGACAATGTGGAGCCCGCTGGGGATGCTCTCTCTCCTTCTGTCGCTCTCTCTCTCTGCCTCTCCCCAGCTATAATAAACAAACAAACAAACAAACTTTAAAAAAAGACACTGTCGTATTTGGACAGGCCATGAGAGCTCCAGGACAGAATAAAAGTCCTGGAAGTACGTATGCACACATGCAGTTCCGGCATAAGACACAAAAGGTGCCCGCCTGCTCTCTGTTCCCCCCTCTCAGAAGACCCCCGCTTTGTCTGGAACGGGCTCCTTGGAATTTCCAGCTCCTGAAGTCTAGCCGGTGGATGAACCCGAAACTCGGGATGGTGACTCGGAGTACAGGACGCACGCCCCTCACCCTCCTTCCCCACTTTCCCTCCATCGTGCTGCTTGGAATCTAGACAAATGGTGGAGGCTTCATCTTGGACCACGAGGGTAAGGACGGAGGGATGGGGGAGCTGAGGCCAGGGAGCAGGACCGCCAGCGCGGCCTGGGGAGGGCTGGCTCCTGGACCCGTGCGCACAAGACGTACACTCGCGTGTGCCTCAGCCGCTTCTCTTGGGAGGTCGCGTTTCTCACGGAAGATCATCTTATCCGAGGGAGAAGGCATTAAGAATCGGTGGGGCACTCCATCCACCGCGCAGGGACAGCTGTCCATCCATATGAAAGGGAAATGCAATTAGATGGTCCCATCGTGTGCAGAAACGAACTCCAGATGGAGTTTGAAAACCAACGTGGAAAATAAAACTGAAGGCAAGTCGAAGAAATTATGCACGCCCTTTGGCGCCGCGGCCCAGGAGAGGACGGCTTCACACCGTATATGCGGCACAGAGGAGGCCTCCTGGGACGGGGGAGCACGCGCCGCCGTCAGCAGCCCAGGGTTCGAGCCCTGACGGCCGGCCATGGTCGTCCAGCCTCTCACAGCTGCTGCCCCTCACCTCTCAGATGGAGGCCAACACCCCAAACCAGTGCCACGCACCTGTGAGAGTACAGGACACACAGCGGCCCCTCCACAAACGGCCGGCTTCTGCCCCTGTGTGGACAGAGGGTCCCCTCTCTTTTTTCCTGCTGCTCTAAAGGGACACAACCTCTGTTTAACGTCCCCACATGCCCACCAGTGATACAACAGTACCTAGTAATTTAAATCAAATCAGAAAACATGACCAAGAAGTGCACACATGTGTTGAATGAACGAGTGAGTGAAAATAAGACGGGGCAGGGAGCCGAGCAGAGCAGCTAGGGAGAAACAGCCACCAGGGCCCGCACCCGCCGAGCGGTCACACGGGTGTGACGGCAGCACTCACTGCTTCCGACGGCCCATCATCCTCACCTCCCTCTGCTCACACTCTGACATCTGCCCCGACACTCTGGGCTAGGATGCTGGGGTGGCCTGACACGTGTCTACAATCCCAGCTTTTGAAACTAAGGCAGAAATAAAAGAGATCACCAAGTTTCCAACACACCAGGGACATCGGCTCAGCGTTTCCCTGGCTCCTCCCTGGGGCGGGGTGCCGTGAAACCTTGCTGGGCCCGGGTTTAGAAGGGTGGGGCGTGGGGCTCTGGGGAAGTGGGTTCCTAGCAGCCAAAACACCAGCATGTCTTTTTGCTTCAACGCTGGTTGGGACTTAAAACGGCCCGGGTCCCCTTCCTGACTTAAGAGGCGATGCCAGCGTGCCAGGACGGACGGCGCCTCCAGACGTGGGGCTCACCCCACAGTCGACCCCCTGCCTGGACGGGAAGGGAGGCAGAGACACACAAGGTAAGAACTCTGGCCGCGATTCCCATATGGGCAGCCTCTGGCGTTTCTCTGTTGGGTTTGGATTAGGATTTACCCTTTCTCCCGACAAACCCGCTGGATGCCCGCCTCAGCCCTGCTCCTCCAGTGTCCAGCGCCGCCGGCAGCTCCCTGGGAGGGCGGACTTGTCAGTCCACACCACAGCCCTGATGGATGAGACACAGTCAGCCATAAATGCCAGTGCAGGCGTGAGCGATGGGCCGGGGACAAGGTCACCCCGATGGCACACGTGTGACGGTCACCACACTTGGGGATGATGGACGCCGCCTGCAGCAAGCAGACAAGGAGATTGCAGGGAGGGGCCGTGCGCCAGAGGCAGCGATAGCCCAGGGGCTGACACTGCGTGATGGCCATCGCTGCCTGCTGTCCCATCAAGATGAGGGGTGACTCCTCCAGCATCAATGCACAGGATCATTCTAGAAAAGCATTTCGGGAATAGTCAGGTGCAAAATACTGTTCACACTTGAAGTGAACCTTGGTGGCCCCACTCAGTATGTCCCAATGCCTGTACCTCCCTGTTCTCCAGAGGACGACACCCTGTCCCTTGCTGTCCTTCTGTCCAGTCCTTCTCTGGGTGCACAGACAGCCTTTCAGACCCCCCCCCCCCAAGCTGGCTTCTCCTTTGAAGTTTCCTCCATGACTCACCCCAAGTGTACCCAGCTCCACGGACTGTTCCTGGCCCTCCTTCCGGCACCCACTCACGGCTCAACCGTGGCCCCCCAGCTCCAATCCAGGCATAGTCTGCCAGGCGGGGGGAGACTGGGGCTCATGCTGCCACCTGATCCCCTCGGCCCCCAGTAACAGCACCCAGGGCAGGGGTGAGGGCTGAGCGTTGAGAAGGTGCGGGATCTACGGTAAGTGGAAAGACATTAAATTGGCACAGAAAGTTCTACTGAGCAGAATTCAACGCTTTCTGCTGCCGGTTCCTCCTCTCTGATTCAGCAGAAAAGGTCGTGCGCTCCCGTGCTCGCCAATGATGAGGAGAGACACCAGGATGGAGAGTAGGCAGCAGGCCAGCATCTTACAGAACAGAGAATTTTCAACTTTACTACGTTCACTTCAATGCACAGTACCGCCTCTGGTGTTCCCGGGACTTACGTCCCTGGCCTCACATTGGAGGCCCCTGCTTTCAAGAGCACAGACGCTGGGACGCCCCCAAACCAATGGAATCAGAGTCTCTGGGCCTGGGGTCTGGGTGTCAGTGCTTGTTAATATCCCGTGGGAGATTTTGGGAGGCTGACCACTCCCCATAACCACAGGGATCCACAAACCTGGGGTGAGTGCTTCTCCAGGCTCCCGACAGCCAGAGACATCATCTCAAGTAACCTGGGATTCAAGACAGTGACATAGCCATTTGCTACAGCACAAAACTGTCACCATGTCATTTGCCCTCATGCTGAAGGAAGCTTTCTGCTGGCTCTAAAAGCATTTGGAGACCCCAGGACCCGGGGTGAGCCACAATCACCCACCCTCCCCTCCTTCCCAAAAGACCCCACCCCTTCTTCATCAGAATCATCTTCTTTGTTAACGAGGGTTATATGTTTAAAGACAAAGAATCTCATCTGATCGTCACAGCAGCAATATCTTAGACCTTTATGGCTCTTTGGGGATACAATTTGTGTGTCATTTTGCTTTTTATTGCTTTTTATTGGCTGTGGGACTCTTGAAAAGAAAATGAGGACTATTTGTCATGCACAAGAGAAATCTGCCACAGAACACAGTGGATGACTGTCACCCCGAGGGAAAGGCAGCCAGGAGGACACGAACGAGGGGACAGAAGTCACCAGAAGAAAGTGGTGAAGGGCAAGTATGTGAGAGCATCTGGGCATTCCCCAGTCCAGGCTGGCAAAGCTCGACACACAGGACCAACCAACCATCGCACGTCCCTCCCTCCGGTTACTCAACACTCAGGGAGGAGTCCCAGATCTTCACAAAGCGTCCCCAACTGTGTTCAAGGGGAGCCCAGACCAACCACAGACCCCCACTCCAACCCCACCTGACAAGCCTCGGGGACTGGGGGTCTGTGAAACCGGCCACACAGCAGCCTGGCTCATGCCAAGCCCACGGGGTTGTTGAGAGCACAGAGAAGGTGGAGCAGAGACGTCTGGGGGTCACAGGCTTTCATCACAAGAGGTGGTGTGTATAAAATCTTGTTCTCCGGTTGGACTGTCGGCCAGGAGCCCAGAGTCTGGACAGCTGGTGTAAGCAGGTTTCCAGGCCACACCCACAACACAGGCTGCGGTGGGCCAGACACGAGATGAAGAGGGAATTCACATTTTTTTTCTAATTGTGGTAAAATACATCTAACCTACAATATGGCTTCTTAACCATTATTTTAAAGTTGTGTGTGTGTGTGTGTGTGTGTGTGTGTGTGAGAGAGAGAGAGGGAGAGAAACAGAGAGAGTGATCAGAGGAGGGGCAGAGAGAGGCGGAGACAGAGAATCCCAAGCTGGGTCTGTAGTGGCCACACAGAGCCCAATGCAGGCCTCGAACCCATGAACTGTGAGATCATGACCGGAGCCGAAATCAAGAGTTGGACGCTTAACCGACTGAACCATCCAGGCGCCCCGACATCTTAACCATGTTTAAGTATACAGTTCACGGGCATTACGTACGTCCGCACCGTTGGTCAGCCATCACCTCCGTCCGTCTCCAGAACTTTTCTATCTTCCCAAATTGAATCTTTTCTCCATTAAATACTAAGTCCCCACCCATGCTGGTCCTTGGCGCCCACCACCTACTTTCGTCTCTGTAATTTTGACCTTCCGAGATGGAAGGCACGAAATGTTTTTAATACACTTGTTATTTTAGAATAGTTTTTAAATTACAGAAAAATTACAAAAATGGTTCCGAGAGCTCCCATGTACCCCAGCCTGGTTTCTCCTGTTATTAGCATCTTACCTTAATGTACACTTATAACAATGAAGGAACCACACTGATATGCTATTTTTAACTAAAGTTTCTACTTTATTTGAATTTCCTTGCCAAAAATCTCTTCTCTGTCCCAGGATCCCATCCAGAACACCACACGACACTTAGGTGTCACGTCTCCTTAGGGTCCTTTGGGCTGTGACAGGTGCTCAGATCGACCTTGTTTTTGATGATCTTGACAGTTTTCAGGAGTCCCGTTTGCATTTGGTGGAGCATTCCTCTGCTGGGGTTTGTCTGATGTTTTTCTCCTGATCGGTTTGGGGTTACGGGTTTTGGAAGGAAGACCACAGAGGCAAATGTCCTTCTCATCACATCAAGGGTCCCTACCATCAGCGTGACTTACCCCTGTTGATCTTGACCTCAACACCTGGCTGAGGATCAGCCTCTCCACTGCGAAGTTTCTCCTTGGTCTGTCTCTACATCACCCTGTTCGGAGGAAGGTCACTCTGTGCAGCTACACTTTGGGGCCAGGGAGTTATGCGCTCCTTTTATGAGGAGGGTTTTTTTTAATCTCCTATTTCTCTTTATTATGCTCTTGAATTACAGGAGATTTTCACATCTCATTCACATCATGTAAATGTCAAACTCTGGACAAAATTACAAAGCAAGAGAAAGGTCAATCTGAGGTCCAGAATTCAAAAGTATAGAGCACTCCCAAGAACCAGAACCATCGGATTGGTCCCTAGTGCTGGGTCTAGAGCTGACTTCAGTTGCTGGGTGCAGCCTCCCTGTGAGGGGGTCTTCCTGAGGCCATGCTTGAGCCACGCATGGATGCTTCAAGGACAGGGTGCCCACCATGGGCTGGGAAAGAGGATCTCACCCCTACCATGCCATCGGCAACTTGCTTTATATTAATCTCTTGCGTTAAAATCTTAGCTCCCTGGCCAAGCTGTACACTCCCTAAGGGAAAGGAAAAGGAGAGAGAACTCATCCTAACAATGTCAACAGTACCCTCTGGCTCACCTTGTGTCTCTCAGACACTCCAGTAGAGTATCAGCCATAGATGAAGAAGTCCACATGTACTTGGCCAATGATTGGTCACCTGAACTCAGGAAGATCAAGCTTGTTATAACAGAAAGTCAGGTGATTAAAATGTGAATTTAAGTCACACCAATTTCCACCATCTTCTAGTTCATCTTCTCCCCAAGCAGGGCTCCCTTCCCCCAAAGAGGAGGCCAACAGGTTCCACATTTCTCCTGCAGCAAGAGGCAAGAGGACCCAAGAATCCTTGCCAAGGAGGTTACTAATAAGCACGAGAGCAAAGCTCACTACCAGCGCTGGGCAGGTGTCTGTGAAGAGTCTATAAAGGATGTTCCAAAGCAGACTCGAAGGGTGAGGGAAGGAATAAACCTGGCAGCTCGGGTCCAGTGAGTGTCTTCTCCATGCACAGCTGTGCTGAGTGCTTTCACAGGTCAGCTACTCAACCCTCCCACAACCATGAGGGAGGGGGTCCGACTGGGCTGGGGTCCCTCCAGCCCTCTGGCCAAACTTGCTTTCCCATGGAAGGCCCATCTTTCCTGCCAGGACCCCACCCTTCTTCACATAGAGAAGGCAGAATCACGACACCACTTGTACAGAAGGACCTGAATAAACCCAGGGGAAAGGGACTGCCTGGCGCTTGCAGCACAGAGGTGTGCTCTGAAGGTGGCATCTGCTCTCTCCCAAGATAGACTCTTTCATGCTGAAAGGTGAAAATATTTGGACCATAGTGCAGGGCTCTGGTCCCCCTGGTGATGTCAGTTTGGAGTCCAGCTGGGCCATGGAGGGAATCCAAGGCCTAGATATTAGAATTCAGTGTGGGGATGGGGGTGGGAGGGCTGGAGGGGCTCAGGCAGCAGGAACGGCCCCGAGGAAGGTCACAGCCTGGTGTCCTTTTGTATCAGGCTCAAGAGCAGAGACCCTGAGCTCTCTGGACCAGAGAAAGAGCTAGGTTGGGGAAAACAGTGCCCTGAAATGTCTGCTGGGGTAGGGGGCTGAGAGCCCTGTCTATCCAGGCCCAGACCCACTGTATGGCATGCACCAGCAATGGCTGACCACCAAGAGTCCCTGTGCTCCGTCCACTGTCTTTTCCTCTCACGGTGGCTATTTAGCAAGCTGTCAGGGCTGGACATTGACAGGGGGTGTGTCTTTTGAATGTTTATTTCCTTCAAAGATATTCGTATTTACTGAGCAAACTCAAGTGAGAAGCCCTTCCCTAAAATAGGTATCTCCTGGGAGAATAATGAAGTCAGCATCACTCTAGAAAGATTTTGCCCTATTTGATTAAGTGTCACTGTCATCAGAGGAACTTGAGGATCTCTAGGGGGTCTGACTTGTCAGTGCCTACCTTCAAGTGGGCACAAATGTACGGAGTTGGTTCTACAATTCGATTAACATGTGACAAGGACCCAACCATGATGGCCCTCCACCCAAAGACGGGTTGGCACACAGACACAAACATGGGTGCACCATCTCTACACCCTCCAGACAACTTTCCTGGGCCCACCTGCTCCTAGACCCTAAGTGGAAAGTTGTAAAGGTCAGTATGCAAATAAATGCAAGCCGAAGAGGTCCACAGGAATTCCTGACTTGCCAAAGACCTCGGAACTGAACCTCAGACTCCTCCAGCGGACTGTTCTCCTGTAGCCACTGGGCACCTGTCACTGATTAAGGAATGCAAATTAATTAAAACTAAATAGAATTAGAACACGAGGTTCTCAACTGCAGTGGCCACATTCCCAGTGCGTGTAGCCATATGTGGCTGGTGACTGCCATGTTGGACAGCGCATCCATGAAGAGGTCCATCACACAGTGTTGTCCCAGAACAGTCCATGGGTGGGTGTGGAAGGCGCTGTGGACTTGGCAGTGGAATCTCGGAAGTCTGCCCAGGGGCAGCACCCCAAAGGGGGGCCATGTCCTTCACCAGCTCCTCAGAGGCATTCCTCATCCAAAGAAGACCAAGGAAACTCTACGTGAAGCAATCGTCCTGTGACTGCCGGCAGGCAGGAGGGGCCTCCTTCTTCACCTGGACACACCTAGCTGTGAGGCCCCAGTGGCTAAGCCAATTTCTGGCTTTTTGTGCTGTGTTCCCTTCCCATGAACAGCAAGTCAGGCTTTGGAAAAGTCTTGTCTCCTGATAAAGATATCGCTGTCAGATGCCTGACAAAGGTCCAGAGGACCCGGACGGGCTGCTCTGGGGTTCCCGTTTGAATGACGCTCTTCCCTGCCAAATCCAGAGCAGAGGGGACAGAGTGTCTTAGGTCCCACAGCCCCTCTCGCAGGAAAACAGCTCAGGAATTGGAGTGCCAGCCCTCCTTCTGGGGGGTGGGTGCTGGCCTATTCGCCTCTAACTAAGCTCTTGAAGGGCTCCCTGCATGCGATTCTGCCCAGAGCACATCCTGCTGCCGAGCAGAACTTAAGGTCATGGAAAAGGAGTTGACATTTGATGTCCTGAAGGGGTGAGGATGAGAAAAGGCGCATTTGGCTAACATCTCAATGCTGGGGCCCTCACAGTGACAGTCCGTGGGGACGGTCCCTCTTTCTCAATCCCAGAGGCTGGCGGGGTGGGGGGCGGTCGTGTGGGGGGGGCCTGCCAACCGCAGAAATGGAAACACACCGGTTCCTTGTTCCAGCCCGGGCAGTGCAACGCCTGCCTCATCGATTTATTTAGTCATCTTTTCAATGGTTGCCAATAACAACCTGCTTCTGTAAAAATAAGACTAAAAAAAAGGCACATAGACTTTCCAAAATGCTTGCCCAGAACAGTCTGAGCTGCTCAGTGCCCCCCCCCCACCCTCAAGATGTGCTGAGTGTCCACCTCCGCCAAGGCAGACGTCTGAGGGCTCCATCATTGTGGGCCCTTGCCCCAGCCCCGGCTCCGTCAGGCACACAGCCAGTGCAGAGCCTTCTGGAAGGAGCGCCCGGTCTGTGTCCACATACTCTCTTACCATGCCTCTTTCTCTCAGAACCAAGTGTCTGCTCTAATTGCCAATGAATTTAGAGGTCAGGCCTCGTCCAAATGAGTAATTCCAGCTGTAAGTGAGAGGTTCATCCTATCTTAGCCGAGATGTTCGCGTTATCACACGGGCTTGTTTAAGGGACAACAGATCACATTGACTCATTTGCTCTTCCCCGGGGCCTATCTGCTGGCTATTTGGGGTTCCCAAGGTCTCAGAAGTTATTAATTTAATGCTGCTTACGGCTCAGTGTGTACGCTGAAACCCTGGTGTTGGACAACATTTTACATACTTAATAAATGTTGTGATTGATTTCACGCTTTTCAATCAATGTCACTTACAGAACCAGGATTTGCATCATCGGGGCGCATTTGGCACAAGAAATGGGTTCTGTGGGAAGTTTGTGTTTGCGGGAGGGGGGAAGGAAGGGAGAAAAGGCTTTTCTGGCCCCCCAGGGGGAGGGGGAACCGCAGACCCAAAATCAGAGCTGCCCGCAGACTTCTCTGGGAGCCTTTGGGGGAGTTTGCAATGCCTGCCATTCACATCTCATTTGGTTTTTAAAGGAAGAAAAGAGAACATTTAGACACAGAGCAAAATTCTGACCTCACACCAAAAATATCTGTATCAGATCCGTATTCATGACTCAGTTGGTGTGAAAAGAGGCGTCCTTGTTATCACAGCTCAGTCATGAGCGCAGCAACCAAAATAGGACGCTTGGCAACCAGTCAAGTGTAATCAGTCTTTGCACAGAAATCGAATCAAGGACTGGGAAGCCCAAAGCCTGCTGAGCGGGCCGCCAGCTTCCTCCTACTCCAGCCCAGCTCCAAGTTTCCAGAGCGTACAACCTGAGTTTTTGCTGGCACTGGAGCAACGGGGAGTGAAAGGGGGGAGCAGGTGCTCCTCCAGACCCTAAGCGAGACATGTGCTCAGCTCACAGAGACGGTCTCCTCATGACTGCTTCCGAGTCCCCTTGGGTGGGCTCTGCAGAGACCTGAACCCGTGGAGATGAGTTTGGGGGACTGGTGGGCTACCATTCAGCTACTGCCTTGTGTTTCTTACCTTGTGAACCTCGCCCGACTTCTGCTTGTGTCTTTAAGTGCCTGGCCCATACAAATTTCAGCAGGCATAGATCTTGTATTAACTAGCAAGAAAGTTGAAGACTCCAAAGCACCCTGAGCTGGTCCTTCCGGGGGGCAGTGGATGAATATAACAGAGTTGATATTAACTACTCCCCCAGATCCCAGCTCCCTCCTGGCCCCCTGGCCTGCACCTGCCACCTCCTCCCCTGCCCCCAGAACTCACCAGATCTGGCCCCTTGGGAGGGAAGGAATGAAGGCTTCAGACCTCCTGTTTGTCTCCTCTGTCTTCTCTCTGCACAGCAGCGGCGAGCCATGCCACACAGGCTCTGAGGAGTGTTGTCTGCATTCACCCACTATGTTCACCCCAAGTGGCAGCTTTCCAGCGCGATGGGGATGGTGAGCCTATAAATCCGACTCCAACTTTGCCTGGGTTTGGGTTGTTCTTAAAAGAAAAACAATCCAGGTGTCGTTTTCCGGCTCAGACTTCATAATGTTTTATACCTTATTTAAGGAAACGAAGGTGGTCAACATGAGAGGTGGAGGGAAAAAGGAGACAGTGTGGTGAGATGGGGGGACAGGGGGGTAACCGAGGGTCCTGGTTTCCAGAAATTAGCCCTTTGTACAGCTCCTTAAAATTCCCTTCGCAAGCCTCCTCCTTGTGCCTCTTTGCCACGCCCCCTCAGGCAGGGCCATCCAGGACCCACCTGCCTGCCCACAGATGACCTCCGTCCTCTCATCCCAGCACCTACCACCCCCTGAGCCCCACACCCAGACCCCGTGCTCCAGACTGGAGCCTCCTCGGACTGTCAGGAAGCTCTCTGCACAGGTGCATCAGCCTTGCCACACACTCGGCTGTGTTGCACCCACAGAATCAGGAGCCCACCAACACAGGGGGAGGGGCGGCTCCGGGCTCCAGTCCTGCCTGGACACCGTGGGCAGGCCACGTGTCCTCGTGAGACTTTGTTTCTTCACTACCCCTCCTGGGGGATACATGAGACTAAAATTAGAATTGTTTGTCCAAACGCTCTTTAGTCCACAGCGTCTTTGGCACACGTAGGCACCCAGCGATATACTTGTATAGGTATTGTTAATTATTCTACCAAGCTTCCTGACATGAGAGTTCTAGAAAGTTCCTTCTGCCCTCCCCTTCAAGTTCACGTCCTGGTGCTCAAGAACTCTAGTCTGCCTCTAAAGTGGTCTGTGGGTCTGTCCCCTTCGTCTGTTCTCAGCCTGCAGCCAGTGCGGTGCAGGGGCCTTCCGTGGACCCAGCGGGCAATCTTCCTAAGGCACAGCTCGGTCCTGGGACTCAGACAGACATGTGGCTGGGCTCAAGTGTCAGCTCACTGGGGTAAACAGCAAAGGTGAGCCCCTGCCAGCTGCGCTTAGCGGGTGCTCAATGAGTCCTGGCTCCAGCCGCTCCTTACCACTAGAGGGGCAGCTGCCCACACAGAGAGCCATGCTGCCCTCCCCACACACACTGCCATCCCCCACCTCCCAGGGTGCTCGTCCTACATTGCCAACTGCTAACACTGACCTCTCGCCAAGCTCCTAGCATCGCCAGAAAGCCGTCCCAAATACCCCCAGTTAGAAATTTCTAGATCCCATGCTCCACACCCCAGGTACAAACTGTGGCTACTGGAATCTGTTTGTGCCTTCAGGAAGCTACGGTCATCTCTCCCCCTCTTTCCTAGGCTCTGGGCTCAGAGGCTGCTCGGCAAGCCTGGCCAAACTCAGCCACATTGGAGTGACCTCCATCCAGCCCCTGCTCCTTGGCCTTGGGACTAGTACCCACCTTCCCCTCTCTCTGCCATCTAGATGCACACTCCAGGAGGACACAACACGCGTGCATACACACACACACACACACACACTGCCATGGGATGAATTTCAGTTGGCACCTCGGAGCCTTCTGATTCTGATTGGTTGTGTGCTGAGATGGAAGCAAACTCCAGGTTCAGAGCTGTGACATAAATGGTGTCAACCCAATCTTCTCCCCAACAAGTTGGCTGCGCCCAAAGCCATAGGACATGTTCCTCATAAAATACTCGTTCTTGGCAGAGAAACATACTCAAGGGACAGTTCTATTTTTTAAACTCAATCTCACTAAGATACAACTTAGATTAAATAAAGTCCACCACTTCAATGAGGTTTGACAAGTGCCCACACTACCACAATTAAGATATAGAATATTTCCATCGCTTCAAAAGGTCCTAACTACATTTCATAATTAACAAAAAAACTTTTTAATAGAGCTGTTTAATTTCACAACATAATTCAGCAGCAAGTACAAAGCTCTCCCATATGCCTGACCCCTCCCCCACATGTGCAGCAGCCCCTCCATTGACATCTATACTGGGACACGCATTCCAATTGACTAACCTACATCGACACATCATTATTACCCAAGTCCACAGTTTCCATTAGGGTTCATTCTTGCAGTTGTATATTCTATTGGTATAGACAAATGTATAGTGACATGTCTCCACCATGACACTACTACACAGAATAGTTTCACTGCCGTAAGAATCCTCTGTGCTCCGCTGATTCATCCCCCCCTCCTCCCCAAACCATGGCAACCACTGATCCTTTTACTGTCTCCATAGTTTGCCTTTTCCCGAATGTCATATACTTGAAGTCATACAGAACATAGTCTTTTCAGATTACTTCCTTTCACTTGATGATATGCATTTGAGATTCCTCCATGTCCTTTCATGACTTGATGGATGTTATCATTTTAGTGCTAAATAATACTTCTGTGTTCAGATGTACGCTTATCCACTCACCTCCTGAAGGACGTTTCAGTTACTTCCAACTTTTAGCAACTATAGGACCATGAGGTAAGCGCATGTTTAGTTTTGTGGGAAACCACCAACCTGTCTTCCAAAGTGGACGCACCACGTTGCATCCCCACCAGCCAGAGGCGAGGGTTTGCGTGGCGGGGTATTGTGCCGGCACTTGGCGCTGTTGGAGCTCCGGATTGTGGCTGTTCTAATGGGTGAATAGTGAGGTCTCATTGTTCTACTTTGCATTTTCCTGATGACAGATGATGTGGACATCTTCCCATAGGCTTGTTCACCACCCATGTCTCTTTTGGCGAGGTGTTGGTTAAAGCCTTTGGCCCACTTTTTAATCAGGTTGTTTGCTTTCTTACTGCTGAGTGTTAAGAAATCCCTGTATATTTTGGAGACTTATCCTTTATAAGATGTGCTTTTGCAAATATTTTCTCTCAATCATTCTCTTGACTTTGTCTTTTACAGGACAGAGATGTTTAATTTTTATAAAGTCCGGCTTAACAGTGATTTCTTTCATGGGTCCTGGTGAATCATGCCTTTGGTGTAGTAACTCTGTGCCCAAGGGCATCGAGGTTTTCTCCTGTGTTAGTTTCCAGAGGTTTTATAGTTTTGCGTTTTACATTTAGATCTGGATCCATTTTACTTAATTTATGTGAAGGATGTAAGATCTAGATTCTTTTTTTTTTTTCACCCGTAGATGCCCGGTTGTTCCCATACTACTTATTGAAAAGACTATTTTTGCTCCATAGTGTTGCCCTTGCTCTTTTGTCAAAGATGAGTTGACTATATTTATGTGGGCCTATTTCTGGGTTCCGTATTCTGTTCCATTGATTCGTCTATTTTGACAATACCATGCTGTCTTGATTACTGCGGCTTCATAGTAAGTCTTGAAGTTGGGCAGTGACATTCCTCTGACTTTGTTCTTGTCATTCAGTATTGACTTGGCTATTTTGGGTCTTTCGTCTCTCTGTGTAAGCTTCAGAATCATTTTGTTCCTATCCACAAAATAACTTGCTGGGATTTATGTAGGGATTACATTGGATCTATAGATCAAGTTGAGAAGAACTGACATCTTGACAATATTAAGTCACTCAATTTGTGAACATGAAACATCTCTCTGTTTATTTACATAATTCTTAGAGTTCATTCAACAGAGTTTTGTAGTTTTCTTCACATGGATCTTATATATAAAAATTTTTGATAGATTAATATCTAAGTATCATGTTTTTGGAGTGCTAATGGAAATGGTAATGTGTTTTTATATTTATTTTTAAAACATCTTTTCTTTAAGTTTATTTTTTTTCGAGAGAGACAGAATAAAAGCTGGGGAGGGACGGAGAAAGAAGGGGACAGAGGATCTGAAGTGGGTTCTGTGCTGACAGCAGAGAGCCTGATGTGGGGCTTGAACTCACAAACCGTTAGATCATGATCTGAGTTGAAGTCAGGCACTTTAACCAATGGAGCCATCCAGGCACCCTGATAATGTGTTTTTAACTTCACTGCTGGTACATACAAAAATGATTGGCATTTGTGTATCAACCTTGGGTTCTGTAGCCTCACTATAATCACTGTAATTGGTTCAGGAGGGCTTTTGGTTGATTCTTTCAGATGTTCTACATAGACAATTATGGCATCCATCACAAGATAGTTTTATTTCTTCCTTCCCAATATATATACCTTTTATATCCCTTTCTTGTCTTATCACATTAGCTAGAACTTCTAGTACAAGGTTGAAGGAAGTGATGGGAGGGGACATTCCTGCCTTGTTCCTGATCTCAGGACGATGTTAGAATCAGGCCTGTCTACAGATCACTGGCACACGAGGCACCGATGGATGTGGAGATCGGGCGTGTATGGCTGCACAGTGTGACTTACGAGGCATCAGAGGGTGTGCGGGGGAACTGACAGATCAGCCACCTGATTTGCTTTGGGAAATTAGCGAGATTAGAAGTTGGACCCTGTGATTTTAGGGGAAAGAGACTCTTAGTTCGTGTGCATGGAAGTGCTACGCAAGGCAGAGAGGGGACAAAACTGACAGATTTTCAAAAGGGTGAATGCAGCAGGCCCTCCTGGTATGGACCTGCGAGCTCAGCCCCAGAAGGACTGCTGGTACCTCTGAGGTAGAGCAGGAAAGTGTGTTCAGAGGAAGGAAGGGGGTGCCCGGGCTTTGCGCATCTACCAAGCAAAAAGCGGGAGGGAGAATTGTCTGTTCCCAGTCACCAGCACCCTCAGTCTTGGCTAGAGGGGCAGCCAGGGTGCAGAACTCCGGGCTAAGAGATGCTAACAAGCTGGATACATGGACCAAGTTACCAGGGCAGGCCACTGCAGCCACTTATTGTCATCTCTGTCACCTGTGGGCTCGTACCCGGGATGGAGGGATTCTCAGTTATTAAGCAAGTGTAGGGGGTGGAGGAGGATGTGACAAATAACCAATGAAGAGCAGAAAAATGAGGCATTTATTGAGATGGGAAAGACCCATAGGGTCCTATAGAATTGCCGACATGGCATGAGGCACCCCAGAAAGGCTTTCTTTGAGAATCATTGCAAGTGGCTAGCCAGCAGTCATGCAGCCTGAGGTCATATCTGGGACACTTCGGTCCCACCTCTTGGCAAGTGACAATACTCTCCAACATTGTTTCCTTCTCTCTGAAAGGGGACATTCAATGAGACTCTTTGTAAACAGCTGAGCACCCCACCTTGCACCACTTCCCTTGAGCAAGTGCTTTGGGAGGAGAGGAAGAAGACGGGCAGCCGACTCATCCTCATTACCCCAGGAGCCATTGTTTCCGGCTGACCACAGAGCTGGGAAAGCAGAGTAAGGACTGTCAGTTTCCCAAGTAAGTTGTTATTGTGGGGGGTGGGAAAGGGGGTAGAAGTGAGAACAGGAGACCCAACAGGGAGCCAGGGTGTGGGGTAGCTGACTGAATGCTGGACACCTATGGCCGTGTTGGGAATGTGAGCGGAGGGGACACAGACCCCTCCACCTCCTCCGTTTGGCTTGCCCCATGCCTGCAGCCCATCGGATTTCTGCAGACAGGCCTGCAGTCGGCCCCATGTGGCCCCTTCCCGGAAGCCAGCCCCCTGGCTCGCCTTGTCAATCAGTGCCACTTGCAGGCTGTGCTGGGAACTCAGCCTGGGTGCAGACGAAGGACCAGCCGGTGTGGAGGAGTGAGAAGCTCCCATGTGGCCTGCATGGTGGCTGGGCAGGAGGTGGTGACAACTGGGCCAAGCAAACCAGACCCTGGCATTCTCAGAGACAAATCCCACTTTGAAGAGGACACTGTAGAAAAGTAAGAGGAAATTCTCAAGCAGGGCCCCGTGGGAGTGTGCCTTCCGTCCTCACCACAGCCCTGTGTAGTCATCGTGTCTAGCCCACCTGATGCATAAAGACACTGAGGCTCAGAAGGTTCAGGGCACCATGAAGGCTAACAACTCAACGTTCAAGTTTCTACCTGAAGCCCCATTACTAACACTCATCGCCAAGTGACCCCGGGCAGGTCACTGGACCTCAGCGTGCCTCAGTTTCTATAATTGTAGACTAGCTCATGGCTTCACCTCCTTTAGAACTCTCTACAGGTGTCCTGGTTGGCTTTGTCACCGTCCACAGGGCCAGCGGTCCTTCCCCAGGAAAGGGAGGGCCCCCCTGCCAGCTGAGCTACACATCTGTCGGCCCAAAGAAGCATGAACTGTAGCAGCTTGTTTCCTGTCTCAGAGGAGCTTTAACAGCCAGGACGCGTGTGCCCTTTCCAGAAATGTCCCAGAGAAAGACAATGTCATGATTCTGGCTCTGGAGGGACAACGCCACAGAGCAGAACAAACACGGGTGGACGCACAGAGTCAATAAGAAATAAATCTCCGTGGCACTGGGTGTTGTCATGGTTTAGCATAACATCCGCCACCTGACTGATAGATTCACCTGACCTCTGACCACACCATGCATCTGCCACTGTGCTCCCAGCCTCCCCCCTGCACTGGAGCACTGGCCTTCCCCATGCATGACACTCCTGCAACACTCACAGCATTTACAACACTGCATATTTTTCCTTTTCATTGTTTATCTTCTGTCTGCCCTTAAGAGAACATAAACCTGATAAAAGCAGGAACATTTGTCTCTTGCTCATGACCGTATCTCTCGCACCGGGAACAGAGCTTGGCAGCTGGAAGGTTACACACGTTCACACACACAACACATGGAATAATCAAGTGTGCAATAGCAGAAATTAACCGAGGCTCTATCCCGAATGAAATACATATGCATTTAATCCTCAAAACAGCAACCGACAGAATGGGAAAAGATAGTGGTAAATGGCATATCAGATAAAGGGCTAGTGTCCAAAATATACAAGGAGCTCACTAAACTGCATACACGAAAAGTGAATGATCCAGTGAAGAAATGGGCAGAAGACCTGAATAGACACTTCTCCAAAGAGGACATCCAGATGGCCAACAGGCACATGAAACGATGCTCAGTGTCACTCATCATCAGGGAAATTCAAATCAAAACCACACTGAAGGGGAAAGAGAGCGGGGATGAGTAAGGGACACAGATCAAGGGAG
>PJEM01018678.1:0-18098 GCA_004023845.1 Helogale parvula | reverse complement strand
GCTCCCTTCCCTCCCTCCATCTGCTTGAGCCCGCAGTGCTGGGCTGGCCCCTGCTGGCAGGGCCGCTGCTTGGTACCACAGTGCCCATGGGCTTTGCTTCTCCAGAAGCAGACAGGGACAGAGCTGAGGCCTCCCTCTGCTGTACCTCTGTGGGCCAACAAGCCTTCTACCTGCTGAGATAACCAGCAGTCCTGCCTCAGAAGCCCCCAGATCTTCCTGCCAATTAAAATCCCACGGGAAACTGTAGCAAAGGCTGTGCACCTTGCTCTCCCTGAGCACAGGGCCACTCAGTATCAGGCAAGAGGAAAAGAATACGGACTTCCACTCATCTGTTTCCCCATTTGGGGGGGGGGTCCCCAGGGTTCTACAGGAAGAGACTTCTGTCTCCCGGGCAAGCTTGGCTGGAGCCATCTCTCCTCTGGCAGCACCTTCCTTACCAGCTTCTCTCTTCTTTAGTGCAAGCCCTGGCAGAGGCCAACGCTGTGAAACTCCACAGAGCCACGTTCTGAAGGCCACCTCCGCCCCCTGAGGTCCTGCTCCCCACCCTGGCCCCCCAGGCCGGTGCTCCCATGGGGACGCCGCAGGGAGCCAGGCTGGGAGCCGGGGTTGCCGCCGCCGCCAGCGCCGCCACCAGGATACCTCAGTGTCCACACGCCCACCACGCCCGGCCTGAAGCCCTTCACTACTCAGATAGCGGTTCCTTGGCCAGGGCCTGAGAGGGCAGGCAGGGGGCCCCCTCCTGTCCGGGGCCCAAGTCACAGGGAGCGAGGGCTGGCCCTGCCTGGCCCTGCAATGGCCTTCCTGGAACATTTCCTGACGAAGAGGATGCCCCAGGGGGAAAGACGCCCTGGGCTGTCTTAGGTTAGGACCACGGCGAGGAGAAGATGGACACTCTGCCTCTCCTGGACCCTCTGGACACCGAGGACGGCACCTGCCATCACGTCCTGCCCCCATCAGCCCCACCCTGCTGCCCCGGCTGCACCCAGGGCTCTGATGTGGCTCTGCTTATGGGTGCTCCTTCAGGGTCCAGTGGAGGCCGACCACCCTGCTTGAGCCAAAGACAAGATGACCAGATGGGGAGAGGCTCCTCGGCCCCTGGAGGGGACAGGGCTGGCTGTGGGTAGAGAGCAAGCAGCACGCAAGTCTGTGCAGCGTCTGAGGGCAGGTTGAGAAGGGCTGGAAGAGAGAGAGGAGGGTTGGAGGCAAGTGGGAGGGAGGACAAGGAAGTGGCGGGAATCGTTGGCAAGAAAGAGGACAAGGCAGAGATGGAAAAGGGGGTTATGGGATTGGTTTCCCCAGGATGGAGCCTTAGCTTAGTGCCAAGTACAGTGCCAGACTGTCAGCTCTGCCTCTCCACCTGGTCCCCCAGTTCCACGGGTTGCCCGTACGCTCGCTCTGGGAGGATCCACTTGCAAGCGTATGGGGGCCTGAGGCCGTGGGGATGAAGGTGTGGGGACGGTCGTGTGGGTGAGCAGGTTGGAAGATGGCTCTTTCCAGGTCCGGGCCTGGTGTCCACCTCCCCCTATTAGGCTCAGGGTCAGAGAGAAGGACCTGTCTTCTGTAGGGTGTAGTCAGCCTCGGGGCCTTTCCTAACCTTGTTCGTTCGGGACATTTTCTTGTCCCCCTTCCCTGTGGAATGTGTTGTGGGCCAGCTGAGCGAGTGCCCCTGGAGAGGGAATGTGGCTTCAATCTGGGAGGCCAGATTCTAGGACCCCACCCCGCGTTCCAGGCATCCCCCCCCCCCCCGGCCCCGACGAGGACCAGATGAGGCGGTATGGGACGACTCCCTTCCGGCCTGGCTGTCTCACAATCCGCCTACCCAGGGAGGCCAGTGGAGGAGACACAGAAGCAAAGCTCTTTCTTCCTCCTGGCGGCTCATCGGCTCATCTCCGAGGACTGTAGCCAGAGAGGAGGGAGGAGAGAGTGTGAAGCTGGGAAAAACCTTGGCCCCTGGGGCTTCTCTTTGCCAGAGTTGATGCCCAGAGACTTCAGCCTCCAGTGGCCCCAAGAACAACTACTTTAGCTGCCACCAACTCTTCTCCACTCTTTCACGGCTGGGACGGTTACTGGTTCATATGCAAGTAAAGATGGCAATTCAACAAATATTTATCGAGCACCTTTTATGTACCAGGCACTGTTCTAGGTGCTTAAGATATTCTTGTGCTTCTGAGGGATTGCAGGCTGGGGACTTCCACTTCACTTTCAGCAGAGGTTTTGAACGTGACCTTTGGCTACATTTCCCATCTTTAGCACAGCTCAAGCACCCCAAACCTGTTTTGTTTTCCTCCCTTTACACACTGGCAGGTGGGATTGGCTCTCTGCCTCTTTCCGATGCCTTTCCCCGCCCACAAGAAACAGCTCTTTGGGGGCCTTCCATGCCTTCCCCTTTCTTTGTCTGTCTCTCCTTTTTTTAAGTGATATTTTTAGAAATACATGTAAAATACCAAGGATTAATGTCTGCACCTCTCTGCCACCTCGCTCTCACCTCCTCTTTCATAAAGCTGGCTCTTTATGTTGCTTTACATGCCTTAATATATGTTTTATGAAGATTATGCATATGATAGATATATACATAATATATATATTTGTTTGGATGTCTGCTCCTTTCCCAGGACCTCCTGCCCAGGCCCGTTTTCTCTCCTTCACTTTCCACGCCATTCCTAGCACGTCGTGGCCACACCCCATGCCTTTTGATCCAAAGAAGGGGAGAGGACAGACTTATTTTAAGACAGAGCTATTTTACGCTTTTGTTATAAAAGCAAATCTATTTTCAAAAATGTGCAATGTCTGAATGGAACGGGCTAATGGTGGGAGGAGCCTGGGCCAGCTGCCTCGAGGTCCGACCCTGCGTCCTTCCCTCTGCCCCGGCGTCTTCCTCCTCCCATTCTCCAGTCTGCAGAGGGCTGGTCCCCAGAGCTCACCCGGAGAGCATCTTACCAGGGCGGGACACGCTCTTGCAAAGTCCTGGTCTAAGGATTTGATTACAACTGTCAACTCTTGATGACCCGCTAGGGTTATGGGATGTGAATCCTCTCAGAGGAAATGTTTACAGTGGTGCACATAGAAGCACGCCCGTGCGGGCACACACATGCCCCCCGTGTGCTCCTGGACCACCTCCCTTCATCCGTCTGCTGGGAAGGGCAGACGGTTTAATGGCAGCCGATGCTACACCGCACCAAGAATTCTGTTCCCTGATGGAATCAGGAATCAGTGCAAAGGCCAAAGGAAAACAGTTTCGGATCACGGGCCCTCCAGCACAGACACATTCAAGTTCCTTGGACTTCTCACACTCCTTGATCTCTTTCTGGTCTGGGTCACATCTACGACTTCTGTCTCCCTCTGTGACCTTTCCTCTGGGGGCTGTTATTAAGAGGACAGAACCTCGGTCTGGCATCCAGACTACGAAGTCAGCTTCTGGCCGGAAGCAAGTCCCACGGACAAGGTAACATCTCAGCCTTGCCTGGGAGGCCCCCCCAACCCCTGGACTTTCATCTGGCGGGCTGCCGCTGGGGCACTGACCTCCACCGACCCAGCCTTCCACGTGGCCTCTCGACCCCCAAAGTAGGCAAGGGGCTCTTCGCCCTGCAAGGATTCGGCCAGAGTGGAAGTCTTTCGTCCAGATCTGGAATCAAAGGTTTGGGACTGTCACAGAGCTCCTGGCCAGCATTTGAAGCCTGACCTCCCGACGCTGACATTCACTGACACCCTATTCCCAGCCTGGAGCATCCTGTTATGAATGAATGGGGCCCAGACGGAGGCCCAGGGCTAAGTGACCCACCGGGAGACAGCCCTGGTTACTATCCCAGGACCTCCCCAATTAGCACATCACCTCCCTGATCAATAACCAAGAGGCTGTAATCAAATACTGCTACTGTCACTTTAAAGAGTTTCTGAGGTCGCCAGCTGTGCACACTTGGTCTCCTGCCTTGGTGAGAGGCATGTTCTTGGGCAGGGCTGAGGATAGCAAGACAGAATCAATTCCTTTCCCCTTTAGGCACACCCCCCCCCACCTGGCAGCTCTTAAAAACTAAGGAAAATATGAAATATACGTATATATACATATATCTATTTATGCACATACTGGGGCCAATTGGATTTGCTAGTCTTAGACCATAAACCATACAAGCAAATGTATGATCTCAGTGTCTTTATTTAGTATAAAAGTGACCTTAGAAGAAAAGTTAAAGTTAGATAAACAGAGGGCATCTCTGTTGGGGGACCAAACATCTGTAGCGGCCCCTTTAGCATCTTTCTAGCCAACAAGCCCCTCCCCGGGGAGGGGCATCCTGACCGATAGGTGAGCATTTGCTTCTCTGCTCCGCGACATTCTTTTTAGATATAGGTACTGAAGAATCCCAGTGAGCTCTGCGTTTGTATCTTGCAAGTTTGTATAAATCCGATACAGGAAATAAAAGGAATGGTTTGTACAAGTGGTGTGTGTCTCGCACTTGACTGCCTGCGGCCAGAGTCGTCGTTTGTGGCAATTTACAAGCTCGGCAGAAGAGGGGCGAGGGTCTGGGGTGGAGCCCCCCTGGCTCAAAGCAAAGCTGGGTCCGGGGTACGCTGCCAACCGCGAGCGTCTCTTCTGTCCGGGTAGTCCCAAATCAAGACTTGTCCCAAGGTCCTGTGCACTGAACGTTATTAGATCAGTGTTCCAATCCTGGAAACTTCCCATTGATTTGTCTCTGAGACACAGTAGAGCCATAGGAGAATAAAATTCATTCTTCGGCTTTCTCGATCACTACGCAGTGCCCTGTACCTCTGTTTGAGGGTACAAGAGGTTGTATGATTTGGGGAGGGGTATCAGGAAAGCCACCCAAATTACACAAATCCAGCCTCAATGCCTTTGGTTTATGTCCTTTGGCAGGTGCTCCGCGATTATCCGTTATCGATCCTCAGTGTGAAGGACTTTATCAGAGCTTCTCAATTTGAAATCATGAGTAACAGTCAAGACGCCCTGGGAATTCTATGTGGTGGAGAGTAAAAAGAGAAAGTGAGCCCAGGAGAGTGGTGGGCCTCAGCTGGGCCTCTGCAGGCATCAATGGTTCAAGGGTGAGAAGAACATTGAGAAAGAAGAGATGGGAAGGCAGGCCTCTTCTAATTCCCAATTTCACCGTAATCTGGTTCTAAGGGCTGATTTCAAATTCTGGACACCTGTTCCCATTCCTAAAGCGCTAGCAGAGAGTACGTGTGTGTTTAACAAATAATATGACTATATTTGGGGGGTTTGTAACATGCCCAGGACAGCTAGAAGCCCTGTTGTCCTCTGTGGATCAGGGAGAAATGGGCTCTGATGCAGACTCAAGGCCAAGGTCACTGGAGCTGGAGGAGGTGCCCCAGGAATTTGTGGCTCTCCAGGGCCTGTGTCTATCCACAGCACCGTCTGGGCCAGAGCCTGCAGCTCGGAGAGGAGGTGGTGGGACGTGAGAGTACAGGACTCGGTGTCGCTGTCCCCACAGATGGGCTGGCTCGTCTCCAAGGACGATGCCCATGGACCTCCTCCCGCTCCAACTCCCGGTCCCGATCAGCCTTCTGATCGAGCCAGGCTGAGGTTGTAAAAGTGTGCTGTAGTCCAGAAATATAGATGAAAAGGCACCTAGCAGAATGCCCTCAAAAGAGTGTTGCTCTGTAGCTTCGTGGTCACGTATTGTTCTTGAAGCAAGGCATGATGGGCTCAGGCAGCGGACCAGTCTCCGGACCCTGCCGCTGCCAGGAACAGGGCTCCCTCCACAACCCCCTCATCCCTGAGCCCCCCCACTCCTTCCTGGCCCTGCTCCGAGCTGCTTGAAGTTTGGACAAGCCACCAAAATTCTTGAGTCTCTGTTTCCTGGTTCATGAAATGGGGATATCGACCATCATTTTAAGGAGCTCTAGAGAAAGTCAAATGGGAAAATGAATGAAAACCACTCTGAAAACTCAAATTCATTTACAAATGTGAGGAGGCGGTGGTGACATGGTGTAGGCCCCTGGGGAAGAAAGAGAATGTCTCCCAAAGTCCCATTTTGCTGCCTCCACTTCCTTTGACGAAGACATCACCAGGGTTCCTGCTCCAGCTCTTTGAGGTCCCTCCCCTCCCCACCTGTATTCCTCCAGCTGCAGCCTTCCAGGGCCCACCACCTCCTCCTGGGGGTGCCGCTAAGAAGGGGCTCCTCTCAGGGAGCCTAGGTGGATCAATCCTTTAAGTGTCAGACTCCAGCTTAGGTCATGATCTCACTGCTCGGGAGCTCAAGCCCCGCAGCGGGCTCTGTGCTGACAGCTCAGAGCCTGGAGCCTGTTTTGGATTCTGTGTCTCCCTCCTTCTCCCTGCCCCTCCTTCACTCATGCTCTGTGTCTTAAAAATATAAATAAACATTAAAAACAATGTTTCTTTAAAAAAAGAAGGAAGAGACTCCTCTCCAGGAGGCTGAGCTGTGGACAAGCCCGTCCAGGCCCCACACCTATGCCCCACACTGCCATTGGGGAGCCAGGCTGGGCAGGCCCACTTTGAAGAGGATTCATTTCTTCCAAGTTCATAGGTAAAAGTGGGGGTGGGGGGTATTCTATTTTATACACCTGTGGGAGCAGTTTAGCACCACATTTGGGAGAAATCTTTCAATAACAGCATTTAATAGTATACTAATACCAATAATATTAATAACAATAGTAATTATCATAACTGGAAGAGTAAGAACAATGGCTCATCAAGTGTTTACTGTGTGCCGGTACCAGTTCCGTGCACTTCCCAGTCCTCGTTCTAACTCTAGGTGACAGGTACTAGTCTCACCCAAGACGCTGAGGCACAGAAAGGGTAAATCAAATGTCTAAGGTCTCATGAGGCTGGGATGAAGCCCAGGCCCACTCAGACTCCAGAGCCGAAGCTCTTAACCTACCAGTGGTTTCAAAGGGGTGGTAGCGCCCCCTAGTGGAAATTTTGGGAATTTGCCGGGACCTAGTAGCAGCTGCAATGCACCTGGTGGATTTCCAAAACAGTGTCTTCCATCCTGCAGGAATTTAAAATGTACAACTGACCCAAACCCACTTCTAATATAAGTTGGTCATACTGCAGTTCATAATAGTACTAAGTCTAAGCTTCTAAGTTCTTTTTTTAAATCAGTTTCACAAATAACTCGGTAAGTTACGAGATGGTCTTGATGGAGAAGAAACTTAAAGGGAATAAAGACATGGTCTAAAAACTGTTGCATTAAACTACTGCATACATTGTCCGCACAAGGCAGTGTAACATTCAAGTACTGTTTCCGTGGTTGAAGACAAACTTGTTCATGGTTGAGGACGGCTCCAAGTAGGGTCTTACTGAGCAAGCACAGACTGACTGAAAACACTTAACAGAGGAGATCTGAGAGAACCAACCGTTACAGAAAAGATACCTGAATTGCAGGAGATCTCATTAGATCTCCTTAATAAATGTTTTTAGAGATTATTTCATAGAACTGCCATTCTTTAGATTTTTTAAAGTATTTGCAGTCCCAGGATGGACACCTATATTGTACGAATTTCAGGATTCCACATGGTAATGTTTGAGGGAGCTGTTTTTTCTCTAGCTTTCCCCGCCCCTGGGGGGTGGGGACATGCAATTGTCCTCAGGCACTTGTATTGTCAATTCCCTTTCCGATCCACCTGCTATTCCATTCCCCACTGCTTATTGGAAATACGTGACCTCCAAGGCCCAAATTCAAGACTGAATTTTCCCTCAACACGCGATGGCATTCCAAGACAGAGATCTGGGTGTCTGCGATGTGCCTTCGCTACTCCTTTCCTTCCCGAGCACCAGGAGCTATTTGAACAGTACACACAGAAGACCCGGTTCCTTGGCTATGTTTTCCCTCTTTCAATTAAGGCTATTTCCCTCTTTCTTGTTTTATATGCAAGTACATTCGGTCTGTTATAATTTACCAAACGGTTTTTATTCTTTTGTTCATTTCCTACTAATCTCTCGTTTTCTTGGGGGGGAGGGGTTGTTTTTACTTTGTTTTGTATATAATGACTGTGGTCTTCTATTTCTCTTAAATTTAAGTGTATTTATTACAAGTAGGTGCAAGCAATCTGCCTATTTCACTTATGTCTTCATTAAATCTTGCCTGAACAGTAACATATTGAGAAACATCACGCTTTATTATAATTTCCCCTTCTTTATACAGTTTGTGGTTGTTTTAATGACGTGTGTAGATCAGGGTGCCTGGGTGGCTTGATCGGTTAAGTGACAGACTTTGGTTCAGGTCATGATCTCACGGTTAGTGAGTCTGAGTCCCCCGTTCGGCTCTGTGCTGACAGCTCAGAGCCAGGTTCCTGCTTTGGATTGTGTCTTCTTCTCTCTCTGCCCCTCTCCTGCTAATGCTCTCTCTCTCTCTCTGTCTCTCAAAAATGAATAAATGTTAAAAACAATAAAATAAAATGACGTGTAGATTGGTCATATAATCTATGAACTTCATTTCAGGATGGAGGGGACCTTACCAAAGGGATGCTGGCTCGTGGGTTGAGAGCCGCGGCTCTACGGTGGCAGAAAGGATGTTCGGAACTATCTACCCCCTCTTTTTACAGGCCCACAGAGAAAGAATGGCCCATGTCTGCTCAGCTGGCTTGTGGACTCTCAGAACTAGGCTTCTGGAACCGTCCAGCCCTACCCCAAGCCCAAATTCATCCTTCATCCTCCCTAGCTTAACCTCATTGCCCAACGCAGGACCCCGCTGGGGAAAAGGAGGTCGAAGCCCTTTGTATCTAACTCCCCTGGGGCGCTTTTGTCCTCCCTAAAACCCAACCCGGCTCGCTCGGAGACTGCCAGCAACAGGTTTTACTCAGTGGCTTGCCGCCCCCTAGCGTCTAGCATGGGTACTGGCTTCAGGCGAGTGGACTTCACCAGCAGGATGAATTGAATACTTTTCCAAAGAGAAACACGGATTCCAACTCTTTGCCACACCCCCACCAAACCAGGCAAAGAACCTCGGTAGCGCCGAGATCCCAGTCCACTAGACAGTCTGAGTTTTGCCGGGGACTTGAAAGCAGCTAAACTCGCCTTCAGGGCGCGGGAGTGGGGGCTTTGGAGGGGGCAGGTGGGCGTTGCCTTCTCCAGGTGGGCGGAACGTGTGACCCGGGCTGGTGCCCTTCGGGAAGATCCAGGAGACCGGAGCCTGCGACTTTAAGCAGCCATTTGGGTGGGGAGGAGGGAGAGGTGGGGTTTGGAGAGCGGAGGGAGTTAATGATTTACCGGAGGCCCGTTTCACAATTTACCAAGGGTCAGCTTCCCTGGAGCATGCACAAGTGCGGTCCTCTCTGCGCCTCACCCCTTAGCAGCGCTGACCCGGAAGGTCCCCTAGGCAGCTTTCGGCATGATTTCCATCACCGAGTGGCAGAGTGAGTGGGGGGGCCGGTGTCGTGGAGGGGGCTGGGCGGGAAGGGAGGATCCAGGCGGGGGTGGGGGGGCGTCGGGGGCGGAGCCACCGCCCCTCCCTGCCGGGATCTCTCTGGGCCACCTGCGAGGCGACCTCTGGAGCCGACGGCCGGCAGGTGCTGTGCTGGCATCCTCCAGGCAGCGGGGCCAGGACCGGGTGTGGCTCCTCCGCCTTCCAGTGGGTGGAGGGTTGCTCAGGACCCCCGCGTAGCCAGAGGTTTGGTACCTGGGGGACGCGACAAGTTCACGGCCCATGCTGACCTGGGATGCCTCCAAGGCCTCAGGGGGCCTCTGCCCGGTCAGACATTTCCCCACAAACTCTCAGGGTCTCCTTCACCTTCTTCTAAAGTTCATATATTTCTCTTCCTTTAATTAATTTTTTTAAGTCAACTCTACCAAACGTGGGGCCCGAACTCACGACCCCGACATCAAGAGTGGCCGGCTCCACAGACTGAGCGAGCCAGGCACTCCACCTTGGTTTTCTTCTTACCAGAAACTAAATTCCACTCCTGCCCCCAAATTATTATGCCATCACTCCTAAATATCTTTTTTTTTTTTTAAAGCTTATTTATTTTGAGACAGAGAGAGAGAATGAGTCCGGAGTAGGGGCAGGGAGAGAAGAGAACAGAGGATCCGAAATGGACTCTATGCTGACAGCAGAGAGCCCCAGGTGGGGCTCCAATTCACAAACCATGAAATCATGACCTGAGCTGAAATCCGAAGCTTAACCGACTGAGCCACTCAGATGACTGACTCCTAAATATCCTTCTCCTTCCTGTGTGAGGATAGGGAAGGGAGGTGGTCCACAGGTGTGGGAGGGGCAGGAGAACTGTGATTTAAAGCCTCTGAGCCCATGATCTCATCTGTGAACTGGAGGTAATGTTTACTCACCGCACAAGTTTGTCCCCACAACACGCCAAGCATTGTGTTGGGCAGAGAGTAGACAATAGTATACTGAATGGAACACACCTGCTCCTGCTTACATGCTAGCGTGGGCAAACAGGGAATTAACAGATCAAGAAATCAGTACGTAGTATGTCAAATGGTGACGGGTCCTCTGGACAAAAATAAAACGGTAGGGAGGCCAGGGAGGGTGAGGTAGGAGGGGTTACTGTTTTATAGGGGTTGGGGAAGGCTTCCTTTTATACAGCTATGTACAGGAAGCAAGGAAGCAAAGGCTATGCAGCGATCTGGAGGGGAAATTTTTCCAGGACAGGGAATAGACGGTGCAAAGGCCCTGAGGTATTAGCATAGTGTGTGGTGTGGCTGCAGCAAAGTAAGTAAAGGGGAGGGTGGTAGGAGTCTAGGTCTGGGAGGTCACCGAATGATGAGGTTCTGTAAGAACTTTGGTTTTATCTCCACAAGATGGGAAATGACTGGAGGGTTTTGTGCAGAGGAGTCAGTGATATCTATAAATTTTTAAAAGTTTTTTTGAAGATACATTTATTTTTTATAATATATATATATTTTGATTTTTATTTTTGAGAGAAAGAGACAGAGCACAAGCAAGGGAGGGGCAGAGAGAGAGGGATACACAGAATCCGAAGCACAGAGCCTGACGCGGGACTCGAACGCATGAACCGTGAGATCAGGACCTGAGTTGAAGCCAGGTGCTTAACCGACTGAGCCACCCAGACACCCCAAGATATATTTATTTTTGAGAGAGAGTGCAAGCTGGGAAGGGGCAGAGGGAGAGGGAGACACAAGTTCCAAAGCAGGCTCTGCACTGACAGCAGCGAGCCTGATGCAGGACTCGAACTCAAGAACCGTGAGCTGGAGTCATTCACTCAACTGATTGAGCCACCCAGGTGCCCTGATTTATATACGTTTTTAAAAGGTCGCTCTGGGTGCTGGGGTGAAAATAGACTGTAGAGGTGTGCGGTCAGCGACAGGGAGGCAGTTTGAGGTGAGAGGTGGTGGAGGACACCAGGGCGGCGGCAGTGACGTGGTGGAAAAGGGTCAAGGCTGGGTCAGCTTTGAGAAAATTGCTGGAAGGATTTGCTGATGGACTTGACGCGAGCATGAGAGAAGGAAGGTGAGCACCCCACCAGTATTTTTAGCCTGAGCGATTAGAAGGGTGGATTTGGGTTTTAGACAAGTTGAGTTGGATATGCTAGTAGACATCCAGGTAAGCTGTCAAATAGGTTGTCAGGTATATGAGTCTGGAGTTCAAGGTCAAGGCCAGAGTTAGAGAACTTTGGGAGTCGCCAGCATATAGATGGTATTTAAAACTGTGAGAGGGCGTGAGATCGCCCAGGGCTGTTTCGCAGCTTCCCCACTACGGACTTTTGGGGGCAGGATAACTCTTTGTTGGGGGGGGGGTCTGTCCTTGATGCTGGTATGTCCTCCTCCTATTTGTGACCATGAAAAATGTCTGCAGACATCGCCACATGTCCCCTGGGGAACAAAATCACCCCTCCCCACCCCTCGGGTCTAGAACTACAGACTTAGGGAATAAAAATAGAGAAGGGAGCTGAACCCCGAGTCCGGTGGCAAGCCAACATTTTATTAAACCAAAGTGTGGAAAATCCAATGAGAGAGAGAGAGAGATGAGGGAACCAGATTTAGTTCAGGTAATGGTGAATGGACTAGATTTTCCTCAGGAACTTTAAGACTTAAAGGATGAGTGGGGCGCCTGGGTGGCTCAGTCGGTTAAGCAGCCGGCTTTGGCTCAGGTCATGATCTCACAGTTCATGGGTTTGAGCCCCGCATCAGGCTCTGTGCTGACAGTTCAGAGCCTGGAACCTGCTTCAGATTCTGTGTCTTTCTCCCTCTCTCTGACCCTTCCCCACTCATACTCTGTTTCTCTCTGTCTCAATAATAAATTAAAAAAAAAAAAAGACGTAAAGGATGAGTGTGCCTTAGGCAGATAAAGTGGGAGGGAACCTATATATACAAAGGCCCTGCGGCAGGAAAGCTCATCATAGAAATAGTGATGAAATAGTGATGAAAAGGAAGGAAGGAAAAAAGAGAGGGAGGGAAGGAAGGGAATAAAGAAGGAAGGAAAGAAGAGAGGAAGAAAGGAAGGGAAAGAGGGAGGAAGGGAAGAAGGAACGGGGAGGAAGGAAGGAAGAGAGGGAGAGAGGAAGAAAGGGAAGAAGAGATGGAAGAAGGAAGGGAGGGAGGGAGGGAAGAAGCGGGGGGGGGGGGGGGGGGGGGGGGGGGGGGGGGGGGGGGGGGGGGGGGGGGGGGGGGGGGAAGGGAGATGTGGTTAGAGTATGGCAGGCATGGGGGATGGTGGCTGGAGAAGATGACCAGGCAAGTGGAGGCCCCATCATGCAGAGCTTGTAAGCCAAGGTGTGGCTGGGAGGAAGGACTTGTAGTCTAAGCCCAGTGAGAAGGCACGAAGAGGGTCCTAAGCAAGGCACTAATGTGATTGGTTGTATGCTTTTAAGGCCTTTTAGTGCTTTGTGGGGAAGGGATGAGAGGGGGGTGTGACTGAAATAGGGAACTAACCGGAGAGTGGTGTTGGAGTCCAGGAAAGGGACAACAGTGGCTTGGAATTAAGCGGTAAGGATGGAAGGAAATGCACCGCTTTCAGGATACCTTAGGCAGGAAGAAGCAGTAAAACGCAGCTGTGGGCTGAACTGGAGGGATGGCTCTCGGGCTTCTGTCTCAAGCTGCTGGCTGGGGGTGGTGACACTTGTATTCATTTGGGGAAACGCAAGGGAGGTACAGGGTTAAGGAAGGAAGCCCTATAGCTCAGCTTGGACCTGTGGAGTTCAAGATGCCCTGGAGAGAGAACACCACGCAGAGACGCCAAGTCAGCAGCAGCTGGGTGTGAGTTCGGCAGCTCAAAGACAGGCGTGGGCTGGAAAGAGAAATCTCGATGGTGTCAGCACACAGGTGATATTTAAAGACATGGGAATACATGTGGAATAGAATGAAAAGAGAAGTGAGCTCGGACTGAAGCCCTGAGCAACTGAAACCCCAGGAGGAGGAGAGAGAAGGAGCTGGCAGAGGAGACTGGGACAGAGCGGTCAGATCAGCAGGAGGAAAAGCAAGAATGTGGTGTCACGGAAGTCAAGGGAGGACATTTTAAGAAGGGAGCGGCCAACTGCTGACAGATGATGGCCGGCATCCACTCATGGATGGACGTCGGGTTTGGGAACGGGGACATCATGGACGGCCAAGGCAGGAGCCACTGCTGGGAAGGGGGCTGAGGGCAGAAGAGGACTGGACTGGGTCGGTGAAAGGCACTTGGAGAGCCAGACGACCGGGTGCGAAGCCTGGTTCTGGCAGCTGTGTGCCCCTGGGCGCGCGATGGAACCTCTCCGTGTTTCCATTCTGTTTGTGACATGGGGCCAGCAGCGCAGTAGGATTTCCTACATGACCGACTTCCTAGGCAGTGATGGAAACTGAGTGAGTGAATGTGTGTGACGTGGTCACGAGGTTAGCAGGTATCACTAGTAGTCGCTGTGGTTAATTCTGAAAGTGAAGGAAGGCTCTTTCTCTTCCCATTTCCCTCCTTTCTATTCCTAGTCCTGATTTAGTCCTAAAGCCAGTAGCTGGCGGGGGGTGGGATGCCACCAGGGCAGGGCGAGGAGGGCATCCTGGCAGGGTCGGGGCAGGGACTGGAGAGTAACTTTGTGGTGGGTGGGGGTGGGGGTCCCAGAAACCACCTGAATCAGGGGAGTGTGGAAACATCGGCTCTGGCTGACCTCCAGCAGGGGGAGCGCTGCCCCATCTGTGTGCCTCACGGGGATGTTGGCCACAGTGCCTTCTGTCACTCCTGGTGGTGACATCCCCCATCTCCAGCCCTCCAGGCCACCTTGCTTGCTGCCCCGAGGAGAATTTCAGGAGCAGCCTGCAGTTAATAATGACTGAAATTGCTAAGCTACTGGGAACGAGAGGCAAAGAAAGGTCTGAGGTTTGTGTATGAGAAACAGTTTCTGATACTTTTCAGTGAGGTTTTGTACCTGCCCTGCAGTTTCCCCACTGAACGCCGAAGCAGTAGGCATGATCCATGAGGAAGGCTGCCCCCATCACAGGAAAATTCTGGAATTGTACCAGCTCTTACAGAAGGACACGGAACAAGTTAGAGAAGTGATAACTATTCAGGCCAGTAAATCATTGTTGCAGGAGAGAGGAGAGCATAGGAGAGAAGACACAGTGTGAATTCGAGAACCTTGTGCTGTGTCTACAAAATGAGTAAGAGGCTCTCCTTCCGTGTTTGCAGGATGGACATATGGGTATTTTAACAAAACAAAATGAAAACCCAACAAGATATTGACACTGGTTCCATACAAAAGCATCTACTAAAGGAGACAGAGGGGAAGGGTGTGTCATCAGAATTGGAATCAATGACATTTTTATGGCAGGTGTAAGGTAATAATAGATATTTTTATAACAGGCATAAAAACTTAGAATACCTTTGTTATTTATGGGGTGCCTGGGTGGCTCAGCCAGTTGAGTGTCTGACTCTTAATTTCAGCTCAGACCATGATCCCAGAGCCCCCGGCCTGCTTGAGATTCTCTCTGCCTCTCCTTGTGCCCCTCCCCTGAATACACCCTCTCTTTCTCTCTCTCTAAAAAAAAAAAAATTTATGCCTTTGCCATTCAGATTAACGAAGTAGCATTTTGGTCTTCCTCCACAATATCCGGGCCTATATAAAAATATCATGATGAAGTAGACATATGGCTAGATCCTCAACTTCTGGTCTCTGAGGATAAAAAATCATGCAGTATGAAAAGACAGAGTGCAACCTTTGTAATAACCCAAAGAGGCTGTAATCTGCTCAGTGTCCTGGTTCTAAGAGATGTAATTCAAGCAGGTGTTACTGGGAAGCGGAAGTAGGAAACAAGTCCCTATACATCACTGAGGTCTGTCAGAAACCGAAGGAATCAGCCATTAGAAGAAGATGGATTCTGGGCAGCTGGACGACGTGTCCGGAGAAAGGATGTTGCCTTGGGTCGTAACAAGACCTGGCTCTGCCGAGAGGGAGGCCCAGTGAGGCGGGCATTTTTTTTCTGTGCTGTGAGTTAAGTGAGGTTTTGGTCTGTAATTTGAATGATAAATCTCATCTTTATTTTTTTTAAGTTTGTATGTTAAAGCAATCTCTGCATCCAACACGTGGCTCAAGCTCACAACCCCGAGATCAGGAGTCACATGCTGTACTCACTGAGCCGCCAGACACCCCTCATCTCATCTCTGTGTTTTTAATAATCCTTTTAAAGAAGTCCTTTGACCTAATTTTGTCCTGAACCTGACCCTACTCCTCATAAGATCTGTATGGTGGTAACAGGTTATGAAAAATGACCTGATGATGATAGTGTTGTTTCATTTGCTCTCTCTTGTACACAGAACTTAGCCAATAAGTCTAGTCTCAAAGATTTTCTTTTTGTTTTGTTTTTACAGTTCGGCCTCTAAACAACCAGACTTTTAACAACATTTTATAACTATCTATAAAAGCATGGCAATTGTGCCAATTTCATAGGGACCAATTCTAAGATGTTAGGTAACAAGTCCAGTAAATTTTTTCCCTTTAAAAGTTACCTTTATATTTTGGGGCACCTGGGTGGCTCAGTTGGTTGAGGGTCCAGCTTCGGCTCAAGTCATGATCTCATGGTTCGTAGGTTCGAGCCCTGCATCAGGCTCTGTGCTGACAGCTCAGAGCCTGGAGCTTGCTTCAAATTCTGTCTCTCTCTCTCTCTCTCTCTCTCTCTGACCCTCCCCTGCTTGCACTCTCTCTGTCTCTCAAAAATAAATAAAAAGCATAAAAATTTTTTTAAAAAATAAAAATTACCTTTACTTAAAAAAAAAAAAATAAGGGACCCCTGGGTGGCTCAGCCAGTTAAATGTCCAGCTCTTGATTTTGGCTCAAGTTATGATTTCAGTTTGTGGGTTCGAGCCCCACATCAGGTCTCTGTACTGACAGCATAGAGCCTGCTTGGAATTTTCCCTCTCTCTCTCTCTCTCTCTCTCTCTCGCCCCTCCCCAACTGCATGCACATGCCCTCTCTCAAAATAAATAAATAAACTTAAAAGAAATTAAGCCAACTTCAGTTTCTAAAAAGTAAGCCATTTTTTAAAGTCTATTTTTTTAGTAACCTCTATACCCAACATGGGGTTTAAACCCATGACCCCAAGATCAAGAGTTACATGCTCTTCCAACTGAGCCAGCCAGGTGCTCCTAAAAATTAAGCCATTTTAAATAAGGTTAGACATGTTGTAGTTTAAAAAGACAGTCTTACCATATTCCCATCTACCACATAATTGACAATAAAAAGAAAAGAAGGCATTCTAACTGTATGAAATAGATAAAGTATGTTGCAGAACTACAATGTGAACTTGAAGTGGTACATCATCAGTAATTTTTTCAAAGGAAGCAACATGGTTCCATTTATAATACCATCAAATAGAATAAAATACAGGGTGCCTAGGCAGCTCAGTCGCTTAAGCATCCAGCTTTGGCAGGTCATTATCTTGTGGTTCTTGGGTTCAAGACCCACATCAGGCTCTGTGCCTGTAGCTCAGAGACTGGAGCCTGGTTCAGATTCTGTGTCTCCCTCTCTCTCTGCCCTCCCCCCCTCACATTCTCTCTGTCTCTCTGTCTCTGTCTCTGTCTCTCCCCCCCCTCCCTGCCTCCCTCAAAAATAAACATTAAAAAAATAAAAATAAAAGAATAAAATACTTAAGAACAAACTTAACAAGGAGGCAAAAGGCTTACTGAAAAATACCAAATGTCGCTGAAGAAAATTTTATGACACAAATAAATAGACATGTTGTGTTTATGGATTGGAGGATTTAATATTGTTAAGATGTCAAATACTACCCAAAGCAAGATTTAGGTGTGATCTCTATCAAAATCTCAATGGCACTTTTTGTGGAAATAGAAAAATCCATCCTAAAACGCATAGGAACCTTAAGGGATCTCAAATACTGAAAGCAATCTTAAAAAAAGGAGAACAGAATTGGAGGTCTCACATTTCCTGGTTTCAAATTTTTGAGAAAGCTACGGTGATCAGAACTGTGTGGGACTAGCATAGAAACAGACACATAAACCAAAGGACGAAAACAAAGAGCCCAGAAATAAACCCAGGTAGAGAGGTCACGTGATTTCAACAAGGGTGCCAAGACCATTCAATGAGGAAATGACAGTCATTTCAACAAACGATGTCGGGCAACCTGGACATTCATGTGCAAAAGAATGAAGTTGAACCTGTATTTTATACCATCTGCAAAAATTAAGTCAAAGTCTATCTTAACTCAAAGGGAGAGCTAAAACTATAAAGCCCTTAAAGAAAACTAAGGAGAAAAGCTTCATGACACTGAAATTGACAAAGATTTCTTGGCTATAATACCAAAAATATAGACAAAAGTAGTTAATTTGGAGTATATCAAAATTGAAAACTTCCCTGCATCAAAGGACACAATCAACAGAGTGAAAAGGCAACCTATGGGAGAAATATTTGCAAATCATATGTCTGATGAGGGGATAATATCCAGAATATATAAAGAACTCCTACAACTCACCAACAGCAACCACAATCACAACCTATTAAAATGGGCAAAGGACTTGAATGGATATTTCTCTAAAGATCTACAAATGGCCAAGAAGCACATGAAAAGATGTTAAGGGGCGCCTGGGTGACTGTTGGTTAGGCGTCTGACTCTTGATTTCAGCTGAGGTCAGGATCTCACAGTTGGTGAGTCTGAGCCCCGTGCCAGGCTCCATGCTAACAGCACGGAACCTGCTTGGGATTCTCAGGAAGGG
>PJEM01018677.1:0-18100 GCA_004023845.1 Helogale parvula | reverse complement strand
TAGATTACACATAGATTACTACTTTGCATGTGAAAGATAAATACTTGAAAAAAGCACAGGTTATATATGGAGAGAAATGTTATGAGTTAAAATAAAAATAAACAGAATCTAGAAAACAAAGATATTGCCATTCTATGTAATAATTAACATCAAAAAGGTATATAATTAAAATGACATCTCAGAAGCACACAATGTTACAATAATAATTAAGAGGCCTGGATCAAATGCGAGACGTTAAGTGCTTAGTACTGACACACGAAAGATAGTAGTAGTAGTAGTTTCCAATTACCATAATAGCTCAATGCTGACATACAACTCTAAGTTTTAGTGGAAAGATATGGATTTCCACAAAACTAGATGCTCAGTATATGCACTACACACTTTAAACACAAAGATCCTGAGAAAGTGCGGGCAGGATTTTCAGTATCGGTGCCAGGACTGAATTACTACTGCTTTCATGATGCTTCCCTCTCATAGGGCTGAGTTGACCTCAGATATAGAAGAAAAGGCCCCGATGACAATGGAGGACCAGCAAGTGAGGGGATGCAGTCATTACTAGACAGGAAATGAGAGAGCTGATGGACACTGACGCTGCTGCAGGGAAGGTTCTATGGAAGAAGAGGGTGAAGGAGCAATTCCATTGCGTGTTGTTTATTCAGGGAATGCTCCTGGGAGAAGTGGGGTAAGGGAAGGAAAATGGAGCAGGGAATGCTGCTAAGCAAGGATGTGGTCTCCAGTGGAACAGAGCCGGAGCCTGATCCCACGAGAAGCTGGACAGAACTCTCCAGTAGAATCATCCATGTGTGATGGTAGAAATACTCTGTCCTCACTGCCCAACACTAACCCACTCAGCACCTGTCATTACCTGAGCATTTAAAATGTTCTAGCTAAGAAACTGAATTTTACATTTTACTTAAAACTAATGAATTTACATGTAAATAGTTCCTGTGTCTACTTACTAAAGCTTTAGACACCATGACTCTGGAGCATTAATTGCATCAGATTCAGTCCTACCTTGGCAGTGGCAGCCTTTGTACATTCCATAAGTCTGACACTGGCTGTGAGCTGCCCCCACTATGTTCCCCAGACCACCTGGGTACGTGGTTCCCTTCAGCTGAGGGCAATGCTCTCAAGAAGGGAATGGCTGTGAACCTCGGAGCCCACACTCATAACAAATAGGGTTTGGATTGGAGCACCAGAAGGTGAAGAGCTTCTTAGCAGGTCCCCAACAGCATTCCTACCAGAGTCCATTCATGATTGTGTGCAAGAATGAAAGGACACGACCTAGTGTACTTCACACATCACCTCAGTACAATCACACACACACAAACACACACAAATACACAGATACACACATAAACATGCACACAAGTTGTAATTTGTCAATAAGGCAATGATGAATGAATATTCAACTATCTTCATAATTTTGTCTTTTTCAGAATGATATTTGTATTCACATGAATGATCATCATACCTTGTTAACAATAAAGTCAAAATAATGATGCACTGACATAATATTCACTGAATGGAACTTCCTTGTTGTAATTTTCAACCTAGCATTTAAAAACTCCATGCATATTTTAGATATTTCGGTAACTATATGGGAGAAAATGAGCATTTATAAAATGTAAGTACTGGCAATGAATTTTATGCATAAAGAAAAAATATTGTCTCATTTCACAGACAATAAGGAATCAAAGGGAAAGTAGGGGAGCACGTAGTCTAATACTTTCACACTTATGTATAAAGGCAATAATTTAATATTACTAAACATGATATTTAAATTATTTTCCCCACACTTACATAGAGGTATAATCAATGTACTAAAATAGAATTAAATGTCTAGGAATGACTTGGTTCCCTTTCTAATGGACAATTATATTTAGTTCTTTACTTGACAAATTACCATCGTCTGTTCCTTTAGATAACCGACCATATATACAAACCATTACCTGTTTTGTTTCAAGAACATTTGCAACTGAAAATAAACTAATTTGCTAAATCCTAGATCTAAACAGAGACTTAGTTACATTTTACTCACCTTTTCTCACCTTCTCTGTTGGATCTAAGCTATTTCCCTGCATCCATTTCAAGTTACTGACTAAATACAGTTCCAGGAATTGGAACAAGGACATGTAGAATCAGTGTTGGCAGTAAACACAAGGTTGACTATACCAGCCCTGGGCCAGCCTACATTCTGCTTAAGGAAAAGGACCCTTTCTCAGGATGACTTCACAGGGCTGCATGTGGTACCAGAGATCTGCACTTTGCCTTTAGAGGTTGAAATGAAGACTATGGCAAACTCTCATATGGTTTCCTGAACACAATGACATGCTGTGTGACAGGGACACCCTTATGACCAGGCAAGAGGCTGCTACAACTCTGAGCTGTGGCTGGGCTGCACAGAGAAACACGTCCCTCCCTTGCTGATGTCTCTGGGGAACGGATGCCCCACACTCTTAATGAGCCATGTCACTGAGCTGCCCAGACATGGTAACCCTCAGGGACAATGACTGTGGAGGACAATGCCAGAGGAGACCTAATCTGTCTCTTCTACTAGTTCACATGTCTGAGAGAAGACAAATAAGTCCCTAGACCTCCCCAACTACCTTAGCTCCCACTTGTGAATAACCTAGATGTTTTAGAAAACATTGAAGATTTTTTTCTTCACAACTGCCCCAAATATTTATATAAGTAAGAATCCATTCAGTTACTTAATTTTAAATGTAAATATGTGGATAAATTTTTCCTTTAATCTCATTCATAACCAACTTATATGGGATCACAGAGCTAATAATGAGGCACATTCTAATCTTTAGCATATAATCTTTAGGATATAAAGGAGGGCCACCAAATTCTACCAAACTTTTAATGTTCTTGGGGGGAAAAGACCTCAAATCCTCTAAATCATTGTTTAATTTATATTCATAGGTTTTAATGATGTACTCAATTTTAAAAATTATGCTTTTTTAATAAAACATATATTATTTAAATTCACTGTGTCTTGCTTTTAAGATCAAATTGAATTTGAATTATCAGGAGAATTATAAATAATCACTAAGAAAAATGGAAGGAAGTTGATGGGTACTTTGTGGCTGATTTCAAAGAATTCTTTGCCGGTCTCGGTGGCACGCACGTGCACTGCCAGCTACTCGGGAGGCTGAGCCAGGAGGTTGGTTTGAGCCCAGGATCTCTGGGCTGTACTGCACTATGCAGATCGTGTGTTCACAGTAAGTTCGGCATCAATATGGTGACCTCCCAGGAGCGGGGACCACCAGGTTACTTAAGGAGGGGTGAACCGGCCCAGGTCAGAAATGGAGCAGGTCAAAACTGCCATGCTGATCAAAGAATTCTTTATCCTGTTCAGCCTGTGGAGATAAACTACCTCCTGCTAAAAATATTCTTACATTTGGGGGCACCTGTGTGGCCCATTTGGTTGAGTTTCTGACTTCAGGTCCTGATCTTGCAGTTCAGGAGTGCAGTCGCTGGGTCCAGCTCCCAATCCCTGCCTCTGGCTTCATACTGACAGCTAGGAGCCTGGAGCCTGCTTTGGATTCTGTCTCCCTCTCTCTCTGCCCCTCCCCGGTTCATACTCTCCTTCTCTGTGTCTCAGAAATAAATACACACACACACACACCTTTCCTACATTTGATTTTTTTAAGCTATTCCCATACCAGGTAGATCCCATCCTGATAGTTATGGGGAGAACTGGCAAAGACAGTATAATCTGGGTGTCCTAAAGAGGGACCTCTTTTCTTCCCCGGCCTCACTGCTGCTGTCAGCCTTACATGGTCAAATCACTCTGAAAACAGTGTGGCACAATCTAGTGATGTTGACCCACACTCACATTCCTTGATGCAGTGTGATCTTGGGTAAAGCTCGGTCACCTGTCCAAAGACACAGACATAAGAAAGCTCAACAGCACCTTTGTTTGTATTAACCAGAACTTGAAAACAATTCTAATGACCAACAACCATAAACTGGGTGAATTGTGGCCTGTTCATACAAAGGTGTATACTCTACAAGAATATGAATGAAACTACACCTGAACAAATGGAAACAATGCTGTTCACACAAAAGTGCTGAGTAAATGATGCAAGTTACAAAGAAATCCATCCCTCTACATAAAAACCCAGTAAAAAGAACTGCTCTTGATGAAATCACATGTGGATAATAAGAATATAGTTAAGTAAAAAATTATAATTAAATCTAGAAATGACAGAGGCTAAAGTCTGGGATTGTGATGCCTCCTGTTTTGCTTTTCTTCTTCAATATTTCGTTGGCTATTCAGGGTCTTTTGTGGTTCCATACAAATTTTAGGATAGCTTGTTCTAACTTTGAGAAGAATGCTGGTGCAATTTTGATGGGGATTGCATTGAATGTGTAGTTTGCTTTGTATAGTAATGATATTTTCACAATGTTTATTCTTCTCATCATTGAGCTAAGAAATATTTTTCAATTTTTTATGTCTTCTTCAATTTCCTTCATAAGTTTTCTATCATTTTCATCATATAGATCTTTTACATCATTGGTTATGTTTATTCCTAGATATTTTATGGTTTTTTTGTGCAACTGTAAGTGATATATATATATACAATGGAGTATTACTTGGCAATGAGGAAGAATGAAATCTGGCCATTTGTAGCAAAGTGGATGGACCTGGAGGGTGTCATGTTAAGCGAAATAAGTCAGGCGGAGAAGGACAGATACCATATGTTTGCACTCAAAGGTCTAAAAGGAGAAACCTAATGGAGAACCATTGGGAGGGAAACGGGAAAGAGAATTGGGGAGAGATAGGGATGCAAAACCTGAGAGACTATTGAATATTGAAAATGAAACGAGGGTTGAATGGGGAGGTGGAGGAGGAAAGGCAGTGGTGGTGATGGAGAAGGGCACCTGTGGGGAGGAGCACTGGGTGTTATATGGAAACAATTTTGACAATAAACTATTAAAAAAATTACAAATGCTATTCTGTAGGCAGCAACAAGCCAATAAAATGTTTAAACTGAAAAAAAATCTAGAAATGATAAAAAAAATAGAGTGACTAATACCAGGTCACTATCAAAGGGAAGAGAAAGGGGGGCCTTGGTGACTCAGTCAGTTAAGCGACCAACTTAGGCTCAGGTCATGATCCCAAGGTTCGTGGGTTCGAGCCCTGAGTCAGGTTCCATGCTGACAGCTCAGAACCTGGAGCCTGTTTCAGACTCTGTGTCTCTCTCTCTCTGCTCCTCTCCAACTCGTGCTCTGTCTCTCTCTGCCTCAAAAATAAACAAACTATTAGAAACAACAACAACAACAAAGGGAAGAGAAAGGTATGCAATTGGGTACAGGCCAGCCAGGGTTCTGTCCAAGGTTCTAGTGAACAAGGAGGCGATAGCATGAGTGTTCATTTTTTCATTATTCTTTAAACTGAACATATTTTATGTGACACTGTGCCTAATAGTATAACTATGACTGTAAGAAACAGAAAACAAGGAAACTAATAAAAGTAATATATATGATCTCAAGTAGTTTTTAATGAATGAAATGAGAATGATAAAATCACATTAAGAAAAGCTAAGTTTAGGCAAAAAAAAAAGACACATTATTAGGGATTTGTAAGCAATCAGAAATGTGGACTAAAAGGAATGCTAATTGGAATATGATTTTACAGAAAAGCAGCATAGTAGAAAAATGAAGGAGCAGTAATCATTCACTAGAAGGGACCTGACACTGTCCTCTCTGTGAGGCTGGAGCAGTCAGGACAGTCCTTCATCAGAAAGACCCACATCTTCACCAGTTCAGTCATTCATTCTCAGGCTATTTCTGGTCTCTGAATGTTCCAGCAATCTGACCCTCTTCCTCACTCTCGGCCTCCGTCTGGGGGAAGGAGCAGGAACGATCCCACCTTCCTCAGGGAGACGCTGCCGCCCTGCACTGCTGCCCTGCGTTGGAGTTTCTGTGGTCACCACTGGACACACGGACAAAGAGCCTGAGAGGGGAGAGTGGTGTGGAAAACCTTCAGAAACGGGGAAAGAGACAGAAGACAAATCCACAGAGACAAATAACAGAAGCTGAAACAGACAAGAAACACATACAGAGATTCCAGTTGAACAGAGAACAGAGAATGCTCACAAAATGTGAAAGCAGAGGGAAAACGGCAGAGGAAACAACAAAACCAGGGCAGGACAACCTCAGAGTTGGCAAAGCTCAAACCGGGCTGGAGTGAGCACACGTGCCTCCCTCAGTGACAGACTGTACCGCAGTATCTAGAGTAACAGTCCTACAGTGACAAGTAGCTCCTTCTGAAGGGACTGTCATGCGCAAGGGCGTCTCCCAGGAACGTGTGACGTCGTGCACATGGTCACCCGCATTCCAGGCACAGTCAGCGGTGACAACCCCGGCTGGCGCCCTGCTCGGCACACACGGCCCGCACCCTCTCTCGCACGAGGTGGGAGCCTGGAGGCTCTGGTGGGAGCAGGGCTCCCGGGCTGGAGCTAGACAGCACCCTGCTCCGCGGGGTTCGGAGGGGTCCCCCTAAACCGCCTCATCTCTGCGGGAAATTCTGGAGCCCAATCCAGCTGGGTATATGATTCTGATGAGGACGGGACCGTGAGCGCTAGAGGCCCAGACATGTGGAGAGAAGCCATAGATCAGTCATCCAGTCCCCTCCACACCCAAAACACACAATCACGTCCGTGTACACAAAGCATTTGCAGAGGCTCCAACACTCCGTTCACTATGTGTCTTCAGACTATGTCACTCATGAAGAAACCCATGTTCAAGGATCTGAATATATAAGAACACTTACAACATTTGAACAAGTCTCTATTTTAAAACATTAAAATCTTAGGCTTTTGGGGAACAACTGTATCATTTTTGTGTAATTAAAGTATGAACATTATTAAACCCTTAAAATGGAAAATTATAATCACAGTGAGGAAAGCTCTGAAAGCTCAGAAAACTCAATAAAACATTAAGAACAACTGATCACAGCCCTTGAACCTGTAGTCTCCACCTGGTAAGAATGAAGGCTAATTGGAAGCAATCTAAAACATCTTCCCGAGGGCCATGGAAAGAGCATCCTTTTGGAGGCTGTATGTCTGGGTTCATATCTTGGCCTTATCAATGTTAATTGTCATTTCAAGTCAGAATTTAATCTCTGTGTTCCAGAATGTGCTTAGCAGTAAAGTAAGGATAATGTTTTTTCATGGTGTTGTAGGAAATAGATAATATAGAGAATGTGAACACTCATGAATAATTGTAAAGCACTGTGTAAATGCAAAGACCCACCAGCAGTTCTGGCTGAAGTCACATTTATTCTCAGTCCATTTTCCCAGTCACCTTCCACTGAGCCTTGCTATCAGCCACTCTCTGCACAAATGGGCTTCATGCAGCGTTTATGAAACTATCCAGCCTAATAGTCCCCCATGTCAGTGGCCATTACTTTTCTGATTCTTCTAATACCAAAAGTCCTTTACCTTTAAATTTTCTTTTTACTCATTTCCCATTTACAAAATAACAATGCTTCGGGGCGCCTGGGTGGTTCAGTCAGTTAAGGGTCTGACACTTGTTTGGGGCTCAGGTCATGATCTCACTGTTCAATAGACTTTGTGTGCTGACCCTGCAGAGTCTACTTGGGATTCTCTCCTCTCCCTCCCAGCCCCTCTCCTCTCTCTCTCCATCTCAATATAAATAAACTTCACAAATTTTTTACATAAACAAATAAATTTAAAAAATAATGGGAAACTTGAGTGTTTCAGTTGGTTTAGCATTAGACTCTTGATTTCCACTCAGGTCATGATCCCACAGTTTGTGGGCTCCAGCCTGGAGTTGGGCTCTGCACTGATGACAGGAAGCCTTCTTGGGATTCTCTCTCTCCCACTCTCTCTGCCCCTCTCCCTTCATGCTCTATCTCTCTCCCTCTCAAAGTAAATAAAATAAACATTTAAAAAATTAAATAAAATATAAGGACATTTCAACTGAACCACCAGAGACAACTGTGCCAGTGTATCAAGCTCCTAGCCATCTCTCCAAGTGCAATCTCAATATCTCTTCTTAAGAAAAAGCCTCAAGAATGTTGAGATAGAAGGAACATAACTTAATATCATAAAGCCATATATGAGAGTTCCGCAGTAAATACCATCATCACTGGGGGAAAACAGAGAGCTTTCCCCTAGAGATCAGGAACATGACAGGGACGTCGATGCTCATCACTGTTGTTTAGCATAGTGTTGGAAGTCCAAACCTCAGCCATGAGACAACAAAATGAAATAAAAGCCATGCAAAGTGACAAAGAAGGTATCAAACGTTTGCTTTTTGCATATGTCATGACACTCTCCATGAAAAACTTGAAAACTCCACCAAAACACCTGATAAAACTGATACATGAATTCATAGTGTCACTGCATATAAGAACAATGTACAGAAATTTGTACCATTGCTATATATCCATAATGATGCAACAGAAAGAGATATCAAGGAATCAATTCCACTTACAATTGCACCAAAACCATAAAATACCTAGGACTAAATCTAACCAAAAAAGGAAAAAAATGTATGCTAAAAACTATAGAAAGCTTATGAAAGAAACTGAAGAAGACACAGAGAAATAGAAAAATATTGCAGCCTCATGGATTGGAAGAACAAATATTGTTAACATGTCGATACTACCCAAGGCAGTCTACACATTCAATGCAATCCCCATCAAAATAGCACCAGCATTCTTCACAGAGCTAGAACATTCCTAAAATTTATATGTAACCACAAAAGATGTTGATTAGTTGAAGTAATGTTGAAAAAGAAAACCAAAGAAGGAGGTATCACAATCACAGATTTAGTCTGTATTACAAGGCTGCAATTACCAATCTGTTTGGCATAAAACAGATACATTTTCCAGTGGAATAGAATAGGTAACTCAGAAATGCACCAACAAATATACGGCCAACTACTCTCCAACAAACAAAGCAGGAAAGAGTACCCAATGGGGAAAAGACAGTCTCTTTAGCAAATGGTGCTGGAAGAACTGGACAGCGACACCCAGAAAAGTGACACTGGACCACTTTCTTACACCATGCCCAAACAACTTCAAAATGGATGAAAGACCGAAATATGAGACAGGAATCCTTCAAAACCCTAGAGGAGAAAGCAGGCAGAAACTTCTTTGACCTCGGCCACAGCAACTTCTTACTTGACATGACTCCAGAGGCAAGGGAAACAACAGCAAACATGAACTACTGGGACTCGTCAAGATAAAAAGGTTCTGCACAGCAAAGGAGACAATTAACAAAACTAAAAATCAACCAATTAAGTGGTAGAAGGTATTTGCAAATGGCATATCTGATAAGGATTAGTATCCAAAATCTATAAAGAACTTAACAAACTCAACACCTGTAAAACGAATCCAGAGAAGAAATGGGAAGAAGATATGAATAGACACTTTTCCAAAGAAGACATCCAGATGCCAAATAGACGCAGGAAAAGATGCTTAACATCAGGGAAATACACATCAAAACCACACTGAGATAAACCACACCTGTCAGAATGGTTACAATGAACAACTCAGGAAACAACAGGTGTTGGAGAGGATGTGGAGAATGGGAAACCCTCTTGCACTGTTAGTTGGAATGCATACAGTGCGGCCGCTCTGGAAATTAGTGTGGAGGTTCCTCAAAAAGTTAAAAATAGTATTACCTGACAACCCACCAATAGGACTGGTAGGAATTTATCCAAAGGATACAGGAGTGCTGATATGTAGGGGCACGTGCATTCCAATGTTTATAGCAGCACTTTCAACAATAGCCCAATTATGAAGGAGCCCAAGTATCCATCAACTGATGAATGGATAAAGGAGAAGTGGTATATACATACAATGGAATTTTACTCAGCAAGGAAAAAGAATGAAATCTTTTCATTTTCAACAATGTGGATGGAACCAGAGGATAGTATGCTAAGGAAAAAAAGTCATTCAGAGAAAGACAGATATCATAACATTTCACTCATAAGGAGAATTTGAAAAACTCAACAGAAGTCCACAGGGGAAAAGAAGGAAAACTAAGTTATAAACAGAAAAGGAGGCAAACCATAAGAAACTCTTAAATACAGAGAACAAACTGAGGGTTGATGGAGGTGGGGGGTTATGGGCATGAAGGAAATGGGTGATGAGCATTGAAGAGGGAAGTTGGGATGAGCACTGGATTTTGTATGACAGTGATGAATCATGGGAATCTACTCCTGAAGCCAGATTATACTATATGTTAGCTAACTTGATAATAAATTTTTAAAAAATCTAATACATGTTATGTGAAAATTGTATGTCAATTTAAAAATTAATTTGAAGTCTACCAAAAATATGTAAGCCAATAATATGTAATAGTATTGGTAAATAGAAGTTAAGTAGAGATAATCAATTCACTCCTAGTCAATTTGGCAGGAAAAGATTGACTACCTGTTCATCTCATCCCTCCACAGCCTTCCTTCTTCTTTGGCCCCCTCTGAAGAGCCAAACTCTGAATATTTCAACTGAGGCTAATAGTTACATGGGGCAGGACCAACCTGGGCTTACTAAAACTATACATATCCTTGGTGCTTAGAGCATGTATTTTGACTTCGGAGCTTATGAAAAAATATCTCCCAGATATAATGTTAGCCTTTGTATTCATGGATTGATTCCATAGAATTCATAAATTCTAAATTCTTTTTACCTGCAGGCTCCATTGTCCACTCCAAACTACACCTCCTCATATGCACCAAAACACACTGCAGGTTAAACTCTGGGGAAAAGACAACTTATACTAAGAGTAATTATACAGGGAAATTGTTACTACCATGAACAGAGCATGAACAATGAGCAATTTTGACTTCACTTGCCTTTCAGATTCACCATTTTCTGTCATTACTACCGAAAGCAATCTATGCATTCAACGCAATCCCAATCAAAATTGCACCACCATCTTCTCAAAGCTAGAACAAACTATCCTAAAATTTATATGCATCCACACACACACACACACACACACACACACAACGAATAGTCAAAGTAATATTGAAGAAAAAAACCAAAATGGGAGGCATCACATTTCCAGACTTTAGCCTCTACTACAAAGCTGTCATCATCAAGACAGTATGGTATTGGCACAAATACAAACATATAGACCAATGGAATAGAATAGAGAACCCAGAACTGGACCCACAAATGTATGGCCAATTAATTTTTGACAAACCAGGAATGAGTATCTTATGGAAAAAAACAGTCTCGTTAGTAGGTGGTGCTGGGAGAACCGGATGGCAACAGACAGAAGAATGAAAATACATTACTCTCCTTCACCATACACAAAAATAAAGTCAAAATGGATGAAGGACCTGAATGTGAAACAGGAAACCATCAAAACCCTCGAGGAGAATGCAGGAAACAGCCTCCTGGACCTCAACCGCAGCATTTCCTACTCGACACATCCCCAAAGGCAAGGGAATCAAGAACCAAAATAAACTATTGGACATCATCAAGATAAAAAGCTTCTCCACTGCAAAGAAAACAATCAAGAAAACTAACAGGCAACTGATAGAATGGGAAATGATAGTTGCAAATGACATATCGGACATAGGGCTAGTATCCAAATTTTACAAGAAACAAGCCAAACTCCACACCTGAAAAACGAATAATCCAGTGAAGAAATGGGCAGAAGACATGAATAGACACTTCTCCAAACAGGACATCCAGATGGCCAACAGACACATGAAATGATGCTTGGTGTCACTTAGCATCAGGGAAATACAAGGACCTCGTGGCCCAACGGTAGCGCGTCTGACTCCTCATCCCTGTCTTATTACCTGAAATACCAAAAAAATAGACCTACCTTGTCTCCCTATAAAAGGTATAAAAACAGCCTGCTTTGGTCATTTCTTTGGGTCTCAATTTTCTTATTGGGCTTCCATGTGCAGGGAATAAAACTTTAGGTGTTTTCTCCTGTTACTCTGTCTCCTGTCAATTTAATTCCAAAACAGTTGGAAGAGCCCTGGAGAGAAAAGTAATGGTCTCCTCCCCCAAAGCAGTTTCCTGTCCCTAAGGCCACCTCAGGGAGCCCTTCCCCTGACCCCTCTGATCTACAATCATTCATTTTCTCCTTTCTTCATTTATACTCAGCTCCGTTTCCCCCACATACCATGTGCGCACACACAGTGGTCCCCAAAGTCTGCGTCATTAGGTCTCAAACATGCCACAACACCACAATGATGAAAGAAAGCTCTCATCTATGCCAAAAAATAAGCATCCAAAAGAAGTCACCAGCAAAGGGAGGAGTTGCCAGGGATCTATGACCTGTTCCTGCCTCCTCAGTGAGCCTGGTCACAGCAGGACTCTGGCAAACAGCGGTGAAATGTGCAGACTAGGAGACATAGGGGTGTCTTACAGGGGTGACTGCACTCTGATGACTTGTCCAGTGTTGAGTTTAGCAGGATGTATAGGGTGTGCTCAGAGGGCAGTTACCCTACACTATACAAACTGCTATTATGCTAACAAATGACAGTCCTAAAGCCCAACCAAGGTAGGGACACATAAACTGAGAATCTCCTTTCCCTTCTGTGGGCTCACTGGCTTGGCGCGACGGGTTAAAATGGTGATGGCGACTACAGAGAGCACTTGTGATGATGGAAATGTTGATTCACTATGTTGTACATCAGAAAGTAATACAACACTGTAGATTAACTGTAATGGAATTAAAATAAGATCTAAATTAAAAACTAAAATCATACAAATTAGTTTGAAACAAAATTTTTTTGAAAAACAAAGAATTCTATTCCAAAAGTAAAACAGTACCATAATGGTGACATTACACCACAGCCTGATATCTGAATGGCTTTATCAGGATGGATGTTAAGTTTTGTCGGATCTAAAGTCTGTTATTCCCACAGTTACTCTCTTACTTCTAGGGAAAAGCTGTGAGCCAGTCAGACTACAGACATTGTAATTGAGCTGTAATTAAACTGCAAGAATAAACAATAGCCTCCAGCAATTGCTAGAGAATGCACAATAGTAATATTTATCACAGTGCTTTAATGGTTTCTATTCTTATTTTGCTATGCTTTTATGGTGTGTGTAACTGTCCTTTGCAGTTAGAAATGGAATAGTGTTCCCAAGTGGAGGTGACATAAGAAAATCCTGTGAAACTTTTTACAATATTAATATGATGCAGACGGTCTAGGAACACTACATCAGCATCTCTGGAGGATGCAATGCGTCCATGAACTTGGAGCTTGAATACTCGCGTGCATAAAAGAATGAATTTTAAAGAAGTTCTCTTCAGAGTCCTCAGGAGAACTATCGAGGGCACAAATATCTTAAAGACTCGGGCATTTAAAGTCTTCCATTAAATGGGCTTTCCCACCCCGTCATCTGGAGTTAGAGCCCCTACAGAGCACCTTCTTCATTGCTCTCATCACGTCCTTGTTCCGTAGGGTATAGATGAAAGGGTTTACCATGGGGGTGACGATAGTGTAAACAAGAGCAACGAACTTGCCCTGATCCTGGGAGTGGCTGTTGCTGGGCTGCAGGTAAGCATAGATGGCCGTGCCGTAGAACAGGGAGACCACCGTGAGGTGGGACCCACATGTCCCAAATGCTTTCCTCCGTCCTGCAGCTGACTTTATTCTTAACACTGCCCTGACAATCTGACCATAGGAGAATGTGATTAATGCCACAGGTATGAGGAGAATGATCACACCAGCAAAGAAGATCTCAGATTCAATAAGAGTGGTGTCAACACAGGCAAGCTTGAGCAGTGGGGGGAGCTCACAAAAGAAGTTATCAATTTTATTATTCCCACAAAGTGGTAAAAGGAAAATGAGTACCATCTGCAATGAGGAGTTGGAAAAACCAATGAACCATGATGCAGAAGCCATCAGGGCACAGAGACGGGGGTGCATGATCACCATGTAGTGCAGGGGCCTGCAGATGGCTGCATAGCGGTCAAATGCCATCACCCCTAAGAGAATGCATTCTGTGCATCCCAACCCTAGAGAGACGAACAGCTGAGCTACACAGCCGCCAAAGGAGATGGACTTGTTTGCCCCCCTGAGATGGACCAGAAGCTGAGGGACAGTGCTGGTCGTGTAACACAGGTCCAGAAAGCTCAGGTTGGAGAGGAAAAAGTACATGGGAGTGTGAAGATGTGGGTTCAGGCTGGACAACGCAATGATGGTTGTGTTTCCCAGCAGGGTGAGCAGGTAGAAGATCAGAATAACCACAAAGAGGACTCTCTCCAGTTGAGGCCGGTCAGAGAAACCCAGCAGGATAAAACCAGTGAAAGAACTGCCATTTTTCTGGTCCATCCTTTCTTACCACATGTTTCCTGTCAAGACCAAGTATTTAGCAATTTTTAAACAAATCTTCTGAAGGAAAAAAGTTAGTAGGGTTTGGATAGATCATATGAAAACACTCGGCCATGTTTATCAGTGATAATTTGAATAAATGATGTACCCATTGAAATTGACATTACTTCTATCAATATAGTCCCACATTATTACCAACAGTAAATTATTAATATTTGTTATAACAAAAGTCAAATAATGGACTTTTTGTTTGCATTAGTCATAGGAATATAAGGCACATCAGTCTGCACTTAATAGGACTTAAAGTAAAAATGTATGTACATACATTGTAAAAATATATGTATATTCCAGACTTAACATACTATAAAAATATATATGGGAAAAGGAGGGAGAGCTCTGAAATAATCAGAAAGAGAAGCAGTGAGAGGAAGAGATATTACTTTAAATTTGTATTTCATGAATCCACACAACTGGACTTGCACACACCTCACATATAATAAAATGTAATACAGGGGCACCTGGGTGGCTCAGTCAGTTAAGCATCCAACTCTTGATATCAGCTGGGGCCATGATCTCATGCTTCTTAGGTTTGAGCCCCATGTCAGGCTCTTCTCTGACAGCACTAAGCCTTCTTGGTATTCTGTCTTTCTCCTTCTCTCTCCTCCTCCTTTGCTCCCTCACTCTCTCACTTTGCTTTTCTCACTCTTAAAATAAATAAACATTTATATGTTATGTTATATAAATAACATAATATGGTAAAAGCATTCATATAAAGAAACTTAAGACGTAGAATGTACTTATACAAAGAATTCGATTATATGCAAAATCACTACTATTTGTGTTCAACATTTTGGCCCTGTTACCTCTCTGACTAATGTATTATATTTTGGAAAGCCACACAGTCTTTTTGGTATGGGAGTAAAACATCTAAATACTCAGAGAGAACCTGAGAACACCACCATTCAATTACAGTGCTAACATTTGCCTGAACCAGGCTTCAAAGTACAATACCGATTTAACACCAACTCTGAAAATTCATGGGCCATGCAGATCCAGCCAGAATCAGAACTCTAAAATCCATTGGCCAACACTTTCCCCTTCCTTTGGTCAATTTCCATTTCACACATAACCAATTAGAGATCGTAAAATTCCTGAAAGAGGTAGGACTCTTCCTTATTGACATCCTAATCAGAATGAACATTTTAAACAGTTATCCAACCATGTAACTATGCACCCTATGTAATCTTTTACATCACTCCCTATGATAAAATAAGTAAATAGATAAACACACAGAGATAAAGACAGATTCATTCTCAAAGCAATGACAGGTCAAAGAGCTATAATGTAAAACTTAAAGTAGTATAAAGAAAGGCATAAAGAAATCAATATTTTGGTAGTATACAAAATTTCAGACATCTGTGCACATTATGTCAAGTATCACCTTTCTGGGAGCTACATTGCAGAGTTAGTGACAGTGGACCAAACACATTGCGGGATATGAGGCTGGGTGATGACCATTTGCATCCAATGCTTACTACTGAAGCGGAAGAATAGTTATAAACTGACCAAAGAGGCATCAGAAAATGAGTATATCAGTTCTATCATTTTCAAATGGTTGGGCATACAGTATAATTTTAATTTAAGACTTTTAAAATCTAAATTCATTTTGGCAAAGAACCCATTGATGTGTGAATGCAACTGGTACAAAATGGGCATAAGAGAAATATTCATAATATTTGAGGAGAGGATGTGGTATTTCATGCTGTTTTATACCTCCTTTATTTCCTTTTTAAATAGTTTATTGTCAAATTGGTTTCCATACAACACTCAGTGCTCTTCCCCACAAGTGCCCTCCTCCATCACCACCACCTCTTTTTCCCCCCTTCAACCCTCAGTTCATTTTCATTATTCAATAGTCTCTCAAGTTTTGCGTCCCTCTCTCTCCTCAACTCTCTTTCCCTCTTCCCCTCCCCCCAGTCCTCCATTAGGTTTCTCCTGTTCTCCTGTTAGACTTATGAGTGCAAACATATGGTATCTGTCCTTCTCTGCCTGACTTATTTCGCTTAGCATGACATTCTCAAGGTCCATTCACTTTCCTACAAATGGCCAGATTTCATTCTTTCTCATTGCCATGTAATACTCCATTTTATATATATATATATATATATATATATATATATATATATATATATATATATATCACATCTTCTTGATCCATTCATCAGGTGATGGACATTTAGGCTCTTTCCATGTTTTGGCTATTGTTGACAGTGCTGCTATGAACATTGGGGTACATGTGCCCCTATGCATCAGCACTTCTGTATCCCTTGGTATTCCTTTATTTCTTATAAACAGAAGATCAATGGTCTCTACAAAAAAAATCTATGCAGAAAAAATTTCTTAAAAGAAATAATCATAAAGTCATCTGTGATAGCCTAAATGTGCAACAACATAATGTGTCCTCTGACTCACACCTGTTCAGAGGAGCAATTAACAACAAACCATGGTCAGTCTCATGCACACATGCACATGCACACATAAAAATGCATTTATCTGAAGTCAATTGCTACAAACTTTTTAATGTACCTGAGAAGGGAAGCATGACCACAGTGAGGAAGGGCAAACATGAAATGTAAACTCATCCCAAGAAAACAACAATATACTACTGCACCATGAAAATAAAATAATGATATATGTTAACAATATGATATTAATAAGGACAAAGAAGACAGTTGAGAAAAATAAAACCTTGGTGAGATGAACTCATACATATGATTTGCCGCTTTACAGGAGTGTGTGTGTGTGTGTGTGTGTAAAAGAATACATAATGGCTATGTATCCAACAGGTATAAAAATGACTATAAATTTCAGTTATAAAATAAAATATCATGGGGCACCTGGGTGGCTCAGTCGTTTAAGCATCCGACTTCGGTTCAGGTCATGATCTCGAGGTTCATGAGTTCGAACTCCACATCAGGCTCTGTGCTGACAGTGGAGAACCTGGAGCCTCTTCAGATTCTGTGCCCCCCCAATCCTCTCTCTGCCTCTTTCCCTGTTCATACCCGTCTCTCTATAAAAAATAAATAAATATTTTTTAAAATGTAAAGAAAAGACATAAACTAAGAGAAAGAAAATACCAGACACAGGAGATGCGCACTAAAGCAAACACCAGAAGGTCATTGTCCCTGTATGTTACAGTTGAGTCCAGTGTTTCACTGAGAGCACTGAGGGAGGGAACTACGGTCCTCATGTCATAGTTCATCATCTCACTGCTATTGCTTTTCTTCATTATAATTCGGAAAAATTATTATCCTTCAGTAACACTGGATAAGGGAGAGATCGGGATGCAAAATGCCTTCTCCCATCGATGTTTAAGAGTATGCTCTGCTGGTCTGGATCATTTTGTTTCCTTTCTCCTCCCCTACTCTATCCACCCGTCTTAAAGCTAGTGCACCACACAGAGCCATCTTCCAAGAGAATGACAATTATCCACTGAGGTTAATGGGAAATTTCATTTCTTTTCATTCTTATCATATTTAAAGACTGGTGAAATTAGACTAAGAACCATCATCTGTGCTTGGTAGCATCAAATGACTGGATGCAGTAAGAGAGACTGATTCCTCTCAGACAAACTATGTAAATGATACTGGCTGGAAATATTGAACACATCCTTCCACAGCACAGGAGCAAAGTGTGCTTCCCAAGCAACTATATGATATGACTTGTCCAGGAAAGTCCAGTTCTAGATTACACATAGATTACTACTTTGCATGTGAAAGATAAATACTTGAAAAAA
>PJEM01018676.1:0-18102 GCA_004023845.1 Helogale parvula | reverse complement strand
CCACCTGTTGAAGAGGCTGTCTTTTTTCCATTGGACACTCTTTCCTGCTTTGTCAAAGATTAATTGGCCATATACTTGTGGGTCCAGTTCTGGATTCTCTATTCTATTCCATTGGTCCATGTGTCTGTTTTTGTGCCAGTACCATACTGTCTTGATGATGACAGCTTTGTAGTAGAGGCTAAAGTCTGGGATTGTGATGTCTCCCGTTTTGGTTTTCTTCTTCAATATTACTTTGGCTATTCAGGGTCTTTTGTGGTTCCATATGAATTTTAAGATAGTTTGTTCTAGCTTTGAGAAGAATGCTGGTGCAATTTTGATGGGGATTGCATTGAATGTGTAAATTGCTTTGGGTAATAATGACATTTTCACAATGTTTATTCTTCCAGTCCATGAGCACGGTATGTATTTCCATTTCTTTGTGTCTTCTTCAATTTCCTTCATAAGTCTTTTATAGTTTTCAGCATATAGGTCTTTTACATCTTTGGTTAGGTTTATTCCTAGGTATTTTATCGTTTTTCGTGCAATTGTGAATGGGATCAGTTTCTTGCTTTCTCTTTCTGCTTCCTGTCTCTCTTAAAAATAAATTTAAAAATTAAAAATAAGAGGCACTGGGTGCCTCAGTCAGTTAAGTGTTGGGTTGTGGCTCAGGTCATGATCTCAAGGTTCGTGGGTTCAAGCCCTGCATTGGGTTAACCGCTGTCAGCACAGAGCCTGCTTCTGATCCTCTGTCCCCCTCTCTCTCTCTGCCCCTTCCCCACCTGCATTCTCTCTTTCTCTCTCTCAAAAATAAACATTTTAAAACCTATTTAAAAAGTATTTAAAAATGTTTATTTAACAACAAGTAAGGGGCTCCTGGGTGGCTCAGTCAGTTAAGCATCTGACTTCAGGTAAGGTCATGATATCATGGCTCGTAAGTTCAGGTCCCACGTCAGGCTTTGTGCTGACAGCTCAGAGCCTGAAGTCTGTTTCAGATTCTGTGTTTCCCTCTTTCTCTGTCCTTCCCTTGCTTGTTTTCTCCCCCCCCCCACCTCTCTCAGAGATTAAATAAACATTAAAACATTATTGGATACTCTTTCCTGCTTTGTCAGAGATTAATTGGCTGTACATTTGTGGGCCCAGTTCTGGGTTCTCTGTTTTTGTGCCAATATCATACTGTCTTGATGATGACAGCTTTGTAGTAGAGGCTAAAGTCTGGAATTGTGATGCCTCCCATTTTGGTTTTCTTCTTAAATATTACTTTGGCTATTCGGGGTCTTTTGTGGTTCCATACAAATTTGAGGATAGCTTGTTCTAGCTTTGAGAAGAATGTTGGTGCAATTTTGATGGGGATTGTATTGAATGTGTAGATTGCTTTGGGTAATAATGACATTTTCACAATGTTTATTCTTCCAATCCATGAGCATGGAATGTTTTTCCATTTCTTGGTGTCTTCTTCAATTTCTTTCATAAGTTTTCTATAGTTTTCATCATATAGGTCTTTATATCCTTGGTTAGGTTTATTCCTAGGTATTTTATGGGTTTTTTTTTTTTTGCAATTGTGAAAGGGATCAGTTTCTTGATTTCTCTTTCCACTGCTTCATTATTGGTGTATAGAAATGCAACCGATTTCTGTACAATGATTTTGTACCCTGCACCTTTACTGAATTCATGAGGCAGAGAAGGGCAGATACCATATGTTTGCACTCATAGGTCTAACAGGAGAAATCTAACAGAGGGCCATAATGAGGGGAAGTGGGAAAGAGAGTTGGGGAGAGAAAGAGGTGCAAATCATGAGATACTATTGAATACTGAAAAGGAACCTAGGGCTGAAAAGGAAGGAGGGGAGGGAGTAGTAGTAATGGAAGTGGGCACCTATGGGGAAGAGCACTGGGTGTTAAATGGAAACCGATTTGACAACAAACTATTAAATAAAATAAATAAACATTAAAACATAAAAATCAGGAGACTGAGTGAAGTAGATTGTTCTTGATAATGTGGTCTCTCACATTAATCAGTTGAAGACCTCAAGGGAATAAAAAGGCTGACCCTGAGTAAGAGATGTTTTCTTGCCAGATAGTCTTTGACCTGAGGCATCAGGTGTTTTCCTGCCTTCAGACTTGAATTGAACATTGATTCTTCCTAGGTTTCAACTGTACTGGTCTTCAGACTTCAAGTTTCCAACTTTCAATCTCATGCTGCAGAACTTAGAATCTGCCAGCCTCCACAATAGTGTGAATCAATTCCTTATAAGTGTGTGTGTGTGTGTGTGTGTGTGTGTGTAAATTCTAGTTGCTGTATCTCTCTGGAGAACCCAGACTAATACAGATGGATTTGTTGTTTCTTCAAATCTATCCCTAAACCACCCTGGCTTCTCCAAATGTTAATCATATTCATACCGATACTATTTGAGTATATGTTATATAAGTGCTATCTTATATGTAGATGCTCAAACAAATATGATTTTTTTTCTGTAAGAGAGTAAAAACCCTAAAGGGGTGAGATATGACCTGTGCAGTAAAGATTAATGGCAGAATTGAGATGTTCAATCCCTGAAATTCCAAGGAAACTGGCCCTTGATCCTACTCTTGGGAGGTAACCTCTAAGGACTGGTCAGATTCTGCCTAACAAGAGTGTCTATGTATACCTGGGAACTTGGGCTATCCAGAGAGTTTATGCTAAACAGTGTGATTTATGGTAGAGATGTTAGGCCATATTGTATCTCTTTTGACCTCTGGAGTAGAAGGAGATTGAGTAACTCATGGGCATTTTATGCCTACATGAGCAACTCCAATAAAATCTCTGTGATTTAGGGTTGTGTTCCTGGGTTACAATAATGCTTATGTGTTGTATGCATCATTCTAAGAGAAATAAGTCCTGTTATACAATTCCACTGAGAGGGAAAGCTGAAAACTTATACCTTGTCCCTCCTGGACTTTATGTGACTTTTACTTTTAATTTAATTTGTCTTAATTTTTTTGCTGTAATAAATTAGAATCATGATTATAACAGCTTTTCTTAGTTCTGTTTCTTTCTAATGAATCATTTAACCTAAAGGTTGTTTGGGGTACCTGACACAACATTAGCTAAAAAATGCATTATTGGTATTTTAAAAATATGTATACAAATACACACACACACACACACGCATTATGCTTATATGTGTGTATGTGGTGTGTGAGTGTGTGTGTGTTCACTTAAATGATCAATTCAGTCCCATTGTGGATGAAGTCATTCTCGACTAATGGTTTTTGTCATTATAAAGTTCCAAAGTAATAAAATAATAACTAGTATTTATTTAGTTCTAATTATGATCCAGATTGGGTGTTATATGCCCTTTATTTCATTTCCCAAGCTAACTTTGAAGTAATGTTTATCCACTCTAATTTGGACAAAAGTAACTAGGCTAAGATGCTTTACTCAATGTGCCCAGTGTCTCACAGCTAATGGACTCGGTATCAGTTTTGTCTGGTTCTGTTATTTCTGTTGGGGCCACTTCCTTCTTTCCATGGGCATTTTGAAGCCCCAATGCATCAGCCTTTTTAAGTGTTTTTAATGGTTTTTATTTAAATTACAGTTAGTTAACATACAGTGTTAATATTAGTTTCAGGTGTGCAGTATAGTGATTTAGCACTTCCATACATCACCCAGTGCTCATCACAATAAGTGCACTCCCAATCCGCATCTCCTAGTTAACCCATCCACCACCACGTCCCCTCTGGTAACCAACAAGTTGTTCTCTATAGTTGAGTCTGTTTCTTGGTTTGCCACTCTCTATTTTTCCTTTTGCTCATTTCTTCTGTTTCTTAAATTCCACATATGAGTGAAATTATATGGTATTTGCCTTTCTCTGACTGACTTACTTAGCTTAACATAATACTGTCTAGCTCCATCCCCAATGTTGCAAATGACAAGATATCATTTTTTTCTCATGGCAAAGTGATAGATATATATACCACGTCTTTTTTTTTATCCATTCATCAGTCATGCAAATTCGTAAAAACTTCAGTATTTTTTAAAGAGACGGATCTAAGGTCTTTATTTTCTCTGGATATTACACATTATATTTTACAGTATACATTTGCACTAGATTTTCCAGAATGCCCACATTTCACACAAGATGAAACTTGGAGCCTCAGAGAAGTCATATGACCTTCTCAAGTCTACATAGGCAGCTTGAAGCCTTAAACTAAAGCCTCTGATTGCAAAGTACACACATTTTTCATGGAAAGAACAAGATTTAAGTTTTTGTTCTTCCTGAATCACTGAAGATAAAATGACTACCGGGGTAAAACCTCCTGCCTGCTATTAAAGTTTAATAGGACCCCCAATCTCAAAAACTCTGCAAAAACACTTCTGTATATTTACTTTCTGAATTTTCTAAGTTGTTGAGTTTGACTTGGAAATGACCAGATAGGAGTGGCTGGCTTTGACTTTGCCTCTCTCTTTTATTTAGTTTGTGTTTGTCACATTTAATACATAGTGAAACTGAATCCTCTATTAAAACACATGGCTTGTACAAACCTGAGGCAATGTGGACTTTACCTAAACATATCCTTCTGTGCTCTTCCATAATGAATGAACACTTCATTCCTAATGTGTGTGGACTCTAGGAGAAGATGTCTGAAGTATAGATAGAGTTGCTTGATTCTGGCATGTTGTTATTGGTACTGCTGTTGTTCTTTTAATATTAAAACACTACACAAGGAAGGCACTAAACATTTACTGTCATATACAGGAAAGAGATAAGATTAACATGTTTGCTTATGCATATCTATGTTTATCCGAAGAAAAGTTTGTTAGATCTTTTTACAGCAGCATATGAGGTGGGCTGAGCATTGGCTATAATATTAGAAAACAGAGTTAAAACTTGATCCCATGATGTGATATCATGGGCAAGTCACTTCATGTCCTCAGCTTTGGATGTCTCATCTGTAGAGTGGCCAAGGAGTTACTAAATCTTCTCCTAATCTTTTATTTTCTATTTCCTTAATGCATTATGAGAAATTAATTTTCCTAATATCTTTGTTGAAGGATAATGTGAATACTATAAAATTCTCCCTTTTTAAACAGTTTTTTGATAACATTTATTTATTATTGAGAAACAGGGCGAGACAGAGCATGAACATGGGATGGGCAGAGAGAAGGGGAGACACAGTATCTGAGGCAGGGTCCAGGGTCTGAGCTGTCAGCACAGAACCTGATGTGGGGCTTGAACTCACAAGCAGTGAGATCATAATCTGAGCCAAAGTCAGATGCTCAACTGACTGAGACACCCAGGCACCACAAAGTTCTCTCATTTTAAGTGTATATAGTTAGAGGAGTTTTAGTGCATTTACAGAGCTACACAACCATCAAAACAATCCAGTTTTAAATATTTCTTTCATCCTTCAATGTTACCTCAATCTGCTATTTCCTTTTCAGCCCCATGCAGCCACAGATCTATACAATGGAATACCACATGGCAATGAGAAAGAATGAAATCTGACCATTTGTAGCAAAATGGATGGACCTAGAGGGAGTCATGCTAAGCGAAATAAGCCAGGCAGAGAAGGACAAATACCTTATGTTGTCACTCATAAGTTTAACAGGAGAAACCTAACAAGGGACCATGGGAAAATGAAAGGGGGGAAAGAGTTGGGGAGAAGGAATGAGGGAAATCATGAGAGACCTTTAAATCCTGAGAACAAACTGGGGGCTGAAGAGGGAGGGGGGAAGGAAGGAAGGTGATGGTCATGGAGACGGACACTTGGGGGGAAGAGCACTGGGTGTTATATGGAAACCAACTTGGTAATAAACTATTAATAAAAGAAAAGTAAATAAATAAATAAATAAATATTTCTATCATCCTTCAGTGTTACCCCAATCTGCTATTACTTTTTCAGCCCCATGCAGACACAGATCCTGTTCTTGTTCTAATAGTTTTGCCCCCATCCCCCCATGTTTATTGTGGGTAAATTTGACATATATGACACTGTGTAAGTTTAAGCTTTAATATGGGATATTTTGATATACCTATATTATTGTGAAATAATTACCACATTTATCACTTCACATTATTACCATTTTCTTCTCATTGTGAGAACATTTACAATTTACTCGTTTTGCAACTTTCAGGTATATAATACAATATTGTTAAGTATAGTCATCATGCTTCCCATTATATCCCCCAAACATATTCATCTTTTAACTGGAAGTTTGTGTTATTTGACTAACATCTCTTATTCCCTCCAACCTTTAGCCTTTGGCAGCCACCAATCTACTTTCTCCTTCTATGAGTTTTTTTTTTTTTTTTGTATTCTACATATAAGTGGTACCGTATAGTATTTGTCTTTCTATGTCTGATTTATTTCACTTCACATAATGCTTTCAAGTTTATCTAAGTTAATGAAAATGGCAATATTTCCTTTTTTATGGCTTAATTGTATTCTATTGTATGTATGTGTGTTTCACTTTATCCATCATCATGTCCATACATCAATGGACACTTAGATTATATCTACGTCTGGGCCATTAGAAATAAAGCTCCAGTGAACATGCAGATATTTCTACAAAATAGTGATTTCATATCTATCTATCTATCTATCTATCTATCTATCTATCTATCTATGTCCATCTCCATCTCCATTTCCATCTCCATATCTATATCTATCTATTCAGAACTGGGATTTCTCAATCATATGTCTGGCTTAATTCACCTAGTGTGCTGGTATTGAGATTCATTTATGGTATAGTGTGTAGTTTGTTTCTTTTAGTTTCTGGGTTTCATTTCTTTCTCACATCCTAAAAACCATAACACATCCTCCTCTCCAAGAGGACATGAGTTTATAAATATATTATAAATCTGAGTTTATAATTTCTAATTACACAATGCTTTGAGGTCCTCACTTTTCTCAGGGCTCTGAAGTTAAATGCATCAAATAATTATGTGATTAAAATGTACTGTATAGGGCACATTTCCTCAGTTTAAGTATGATGATAATCCTTTCTAAAGGGACTAAGTTTACTTTCCTCTTCTCTCAGCTTCCATATAAATTACTTAAAGAAGTTTAAATGTTGAAAAACCCTAATCATGATAGGAACAACAGTCAGGTTAAGGGTAGTGGTGGTGGAGTCATCATTGGGAGTCCTGGTGAGTTTTCAAGAAATTTCTGGGAAATGGAAAAAAAGTGGTCATGTAATGGGGAGGTGTTGTTTAAAGGTACAAATTTGCAATTAGAAGATAAATAAGTTCTGGACAGATAGTGCACAGCATAGTGATTATAATAGACAAAACTATTTTACATGCTTCAAAGTTACTAAAAGACTAGCTATTAAATGTTCTCACCACACACATAAACACAGAAATGATAATTATGTGACTTTGTAGAGTATTAGCTAATGACATGGTGGTTATCATATTGCAATATATAATTGTATCAAATAAACATATCACATACCATAACCGTATACATGTTATATACTTTTTAAAATTTTTTATATCTTTATTTTATTTTGAGGGACAGAGACAGAGAGTGAATGGGGCAGGGGCAAAGAGAGAGGGAGACACAGAATTTGAAGCAGGCTCCAGGCTCTGAGCTGTCAGCACAGAGCCCGATGCAGGGCTCGAACCCACGGACTGTGAGATCATGACCTGAGCCAAAGTCAGATGCTTAACCGACTGAGCCACCCAGGCACCCCTAAATGTTATATTTTAGTTGTAATCTATTTTTTTTTAAAAAGGATGGGTACCTATTAATGAATCATATAAAACAGGAAGGCATATCTCAGAAGTTGTGCAAGACAGGCTTGGAGGAAGCAGGCTAAAGACATGAAAGGAAGAAATTGGGCAGGAAATGGAGAGTAGTCTACCATCTGCTCTTAGAACATTTCCTTCACTATCTTCTTCCTCACCCTCTCTGTATATTCAATTTGCACAATTATCAGCACTCTGAAATTTTCCTGGGGTAAAACACAAATAAAATGGTACACTTATAAAAGAATTATGACAACAAAACCTGACAGCTATTCTCTAGTTTAAAAGCTATTTGAGGAGCTATGGGTAGTTTAAACCTCCAGAAGAATACCTCAAAATTCTGCTGCATTTGAGTTAGGCAGCAAGAAATCTACCATCCTCCTTCCATACAGCACCCTAAAGCTCACTTCCCACTTTTTCAGGGCTGCAGCTGAGCCTCCAAGATTTCTAGTAACTAATCAACTTGCTCCTTTAGTTTTGAATACAAGTAGCAACCAAGAATCAAAAGACTTATGAAGAAAATCAACAGACTAAAAAAAGACACATGAAAAAGGAGCTAACAAACACCTGACATCCTGAGGAACAGAAATATTTTAAAATGATACATAATTCAGTAGAATAATTCAAATAAAAAAACAAAAAATAAGTATCTTCAGAGACTTAAGAAAATATTTGACACAGTCATAACATGATGTTATGCAAAAAGGGATCTCAATGAAGAATAAAACCTTTTGGAAATCCAAAATCTAATTTATGATGTAAAAATTCAATAGAACAATTGCAGGATAAAGTTGAAGCCATGTATTAGAACTTAGAGGAAAATACAGAAATGAACATGATAAAAATATAATAGAATTAAATGATCAATGGATTAGTTATGACTTTTAACTATTAGGAGTTCCTGAAAAAGAAATGGAGGTAAATAAATTATCAAACAAATGAAATAACATTTTCCAGAGCTAAAAATTAAATTTCCCACAGCTGGCTATCTGGCAAGGTAAATGCAACAAAGATTCACACTTTGCCATGTTATGGAAAATTGTGGTATACCCAAATTATTAAAAATAATACCAGAGAGAAAGCAGGATTACCAATGTGGGAACAAGAATTGTACTGAATTCCAAGAATGTTCAAAATAAGCACTTGATGCTAAAATTTTTGAGTAATGTCAAAAATTGCAAAATATTTTGGTATTCTGGACACTGTGTTCTAGATCCAGAGAATATATTAGTCAAGAGAGCATTGAAAACAAAACAAAACAAAACAAATGAATAAAAGACTAAGAAAATTCACCTTTCACATACTCTGAAGTAAAGTTATTTAGGATGAATCCACCAAAATGAAAGGAATACAAAACAACAGAAAGTAAGGCTGAATAATGGACCTCCCAAAGATGTACATATTCTAATCCCTGAAATCTGTGAATGTTACTTTATATGGCAAATATGAATTTTTAAGTGTGATCAAATCAAGGATCTGGAGATGGGGAGATTATCTTGGATTATCTGGGTGGATCCAATATAAACACAAGGAATGTATAAAATAGATGATAATAAATAGATAGATAGATAGATAGATAGATAGATAGATAGATAGATGATAGATCGATCAATAGATAGACATTGGGAAATAAGATGAACTGTCCTTATCGGACCTCTGTTCTCAGTGCTGTCCTTGTGTATGAACTGTCCTTATCGGACTTCTGTTCTCAGAACGCTGGGAGCATGGGACTTAATGTCCCAGGAGGACGTGCAGGACAGAGCCTTCCTGGTCATCAGCCACTGGTCAAGAAACCATGGCACCAGAGATATACCCATGCACAGTAGCAAGCTGTTCCTGTTCTGTCCTTTCTTTATCTGTATATATTGTTCTGGTTAAACATTTACTGCTGACTAAACATTTCCTATGCTCTAAGGAGGGTATAAAATAAGATGCTGTTCCTAACAAAGTTTGCCATAAGCCCTCAGCTCTTGATCCATCTCCATTGTTTTGGGGGGCATCCACGCTTCCATTGTTTTCTGGGAATGTTCACGTTTCCAGTGAGAAATGCCCCATGTTTACATTTCCATTCAGTGTTTGGGAACGTCCCTGTTTCCATTGGCCATCACCTTTTGGGAACATCATTGTATCGCTTGCATCTCCCCAGAACCCCTCCTCATGAAGGAGAACCTACCACAGATAGATAGCTGTTATAGGATATATATATCATATATATATACATATACATATATATTTATGTGTGTGTGTGTGTGTGTGCGTGTGTGTGTATACACACATACAGACACCTGGGTAGATAGATACATAGATGAATATGATATTTTGAAAATGTGAGCTCTACCCTTGATTTTTGTCAGTTGAACATGTCTTCCTGGGTGTTCTTTGCTATTTCAAATTCAACACATATGAAACTAATTTTTTAAAATTATCTCTTGCCACAAACTAGTTTATCCTCTTAAGTTTCATTAGATAATTGGTTATAAATATTTCTTATCCATTCTTTTCCTACATCCAGTGTCTGATCTCCTATCAATTACATTGTTAGTCTATTTCCAAAGACATTGTATTTTGATGTTATCAAAATATTATTGTATTATTGCCAATAGTGACAGAGATTAGAGATAAAGATAGAGATGAAATAGATATATCCTCATGAGTGGCAACTAACATTCCCTCATTGCTTCAAGCCAACAAGTTTTTAAAAAATTGTTTTTAACATTTATTTATATTTGAGAGACAGAGAGTGAGCAAAGGAGGGCAGAGGGAGAGGGAAACACAGACTCTGAAGCAGGCTGCAGGCTTTGAGCTGTCAGCCCAGAACCTGACATGGGGCTTGAATTCATGAACTGCGAGATCATGACCTGAGCTGAAGTCAGATGATTAACTGACTGAGCCGCTGAAACCCCCCCAAGTCAACAAGTTTTTAAACATATTTTATATGAATAAAAATTATGTTTTTAAACCATAGATTTAATTGTCTCTGCCCCAAATTGAACATGCTACTTCAACTTGCTTTTTATACCTTTTCTCTGATACTACCAGTCAAACTTTTTGTGTACAAACAAAAGATTCAAATTTATTTATACCAGGGAATTTCTATCAGGATTTTGGATAGCTTACAGAATTGACGTTATCTCCTGTATATTTTAGAATATGGGTATACACCAAATGAAGCAGCTATAACTATAGTAAAAATCATGCCACAGAAAAAGCCAGCTGCTGTAGGACACTAGACTCTTTCCTTTAATATAATGGGCTCTGCAACTGCAATCCCCTTGAATTATCCAGTGTCCCCATTGCTGCATGACTTCTTTTAGATCCAAAATATTGAACAGAAAGATTTGTTGGTTGGATTATGATTCAGGCACAAGCAGCAGTTGCCATGAGTAGCAGAGAGATTATATCTGGGCATTTTACTACTTGTAATGATACTCACTGAAGTTGAACAGCAAGAATTTCTGCCACTTGAAGAATTCCCAGATATTTTGAAGTAAAAAAAAAATTACAATGTCCAATTATTCCATTCCTTTGGCTGTTCAACACCCATACATACATTCCTTCTAAAACATTCTAAGTTAAAATTTCCTTCATAAAATAGAAAATGTGCACTAATCCTCTCCTTAAAAAGCAACTACATCCAGCAACCCATCCATGTATATGGTAGGTGTTCAACTCTAGTCTCCTCAAAACCTTCTAGTAATGACTCTCATTCAATATATGCAGAAATAATTGCAGCAGCAGACTTTTAATTTGGGGAATGATTAAATAGGTTTCATCAGACTAAGCTTCCTGCCAAGAAAACTGTTATTTATTTATTTGTTTGTCTGTTTATTTATTCATTTATAAACAATCACAATAACAGTCACCAAATGTTTGAAGACATTAAAGAGCAATCAACTCATTCAGGACATGAACAGTCATTATCTTGGAAAGAGTAAAAACATAACGAGGGATGTTAAATATTCTCCTCCGTCTTTTCTCCTTGAGGCAATTGTTGATTTTCAGCACTAGGCATTGAGTCTGTTTCAGGGTCATCTCTTCAGTCAGATCTTGTTGGGCCAGGACCCCAAAGGGAAAGAACCACAAACAAGAAATTACTTCATTTGATGTGGCTTTTTCGGTCTTGTCAATTCCTAACCTGCGGAAGAGTGAGAAGCTGAAAAAAATTAATTAATTAGCAGATATTAAGAGGGTAACTGTCGAAAGAAAGCTTAGCTAAGCAGAGTTAAGTTGGATTCATGGTGCTGGGGAGAAAAAAGTCAGAGTTCAGGGTTCACCAAGGATGGGGGATAATTCCTAAACATGGTACAACTTGGGTTGAAGCCCCTAAAATGCTATTATTTCCTAGAAACAAAAACAATCCAAAAATGCTATTACTTCCTAGAAACAAAGACAATCCAGAAATGGGCCAATCCTCAGACTGAAATCCAGACTAAAAACTATTTATGCTTGGTTGAATTGATTTGTCTTTCTCCTGATATATATGTCTGACAGAACATTAAATCTTATATGGAGGAAAATAATATTCTACAGAGTCCCTACAGATTTCCATACACCATTACAAGTTCTTAGTATAAAATTTTAAGGTACATCAGGATACAGAACCAAATGACTAAATCTAAAAAAAGAGTTAATGGGAACAGATTAACTGGTTATTTATACATTAGAATCATCAAACATAGTCTTTAAAGTATTTGTAATTAACATATTCAAAATTGAGGACACAATGAATACTTTTTACAGAGAACTGTATAAATATCAAATGAAAATTTTTGCAAAGGAAAATATTACTAACATTAATAACTCATATGAGAATACTAATAGATTGGACAGGGAAGAAAGGGGAAGAGGTAAACATGTTAGTAGAAAATGTCTAGATGGAAACTCAAAGAAAATAAAGAATAATAAATACAGAAATAAGGTTCAGAGGCACATGAAACAAGGTGAAAAGCTCTAATATAGTTATAATCATAGATGGAGAGAAAAGAGATAGTAGATCCAATAAATGAAATATTATTACTGGCCACTACTTTTCTAAAATAGATAAAATGCATCAAGTAATTGCTAACCTTAAAAATAAAACTGCTAGAGGATATCCAGATGGCTCAGTCAGTTAAGAGTTTAACTCTTGAATTCAGCTCAAGCCCCATACCAGGGTCTGAGTGGAGTTTGCTTGAGATTCTGTCTCCACTCTCTCTGCCCCTCCTCCTCCCACTTGTGCACATGGTCGCACTATCTCTCTCAAAATAGATAAATAAGCATTTTAAAAAATAAATAAAACTGCTAGTTATTTTACCAGCCCCCCACGCCCAGCCAAAAGGCAGGATTTGTTCAGGAATAGCAGAGAATTTCATTCTGGGACAAGCTATGACAAAACCATAGGCAAGTCCGGGGGCGGGGGGGAGGGGGGGGAAGGAATGCTCCTTTACAGAGGAAAAGGAGAAGTTGGTAGGGTTGATATAAATAAATCTGCTTTGGAATAAATTAAGAGTTCAAAATATGATGGCTTTTTATTGGCTGAATTGTGACAGTCTCTCATTGGCTGGTCTGTTGCCAGGGTAGGAAAACCTTTCTTTCTTCTGCTGGGTGAGTAAAGTGTTCCCTTGCAGGGTCAGTTTCAATTGTAGACTTGTGGTAGGGTATTAGGGCTCTCCCTCCAGGCCTCCTAAGTTCATTCTAAATGATACTGTTTTCACTAATCTTTACATCATATAATCAAGAAACTCTGAGTACCATGCAAGACATAAAAAAATGCTTTTATGCTTTTATGCTGGGGTGCCTGGGTGGCTCAGTCAGTTAAGTGTCCAACTTCTGCTCAGGTCGTGATCTCATGGTTCCTGGGTTCAAGCTGCACATTGGGCTCTGTGTAGATAGTTCGGAGTCTGGAGCCTGCACTGTATTCTGTGTCTCCCTCTTTCTCTGTCCTCCCCCCACTTGCACCCTGTGTCTCAAAAATAAATAAACCTTAAAAAAATTTTTTAAAGCACACTAAATCATATTAAGGTTAAATACCTGAAAACCGAAGATAAGAAAAAAAATCCTTAAAAACAGCCAGAGGGAAAAAGACCCATTAATTTCATCAGACCAACAATCAAAAGAAAATACTACATAAACAGGTATACATTAAAAAATCAATTAGTGGGGCGCCTGGTTGGCTCAGTCGGTTAAGCATCTGACTTCGGCTCAAGTCATGATCTCACTAATCGTGGGTTTGAGCCCCACATTGGGCTCCGTGCTGACAGCTAGCTTAGAGCCTGGAGCCTGTTTTCAGATTCTTGTCTCCCTCTCTCTGACCCTATTTTGCTCACGCTGTCTCTCTCTCTCTCTCTCTCTCAAAAATAAATAAAAATATTTTAAAAAATCAATTAGATTATCCTCTACATTTACAGAATAAATAAGAAGATACAAATAATTATCCAATAAATAAAATATAATTTCATAAATCACGTGTTTATTAAACAAATCCCTACATAAACTGCTGTCTTACTTCATTTAGGCTGCTATAACAAAATACCACAGAATGCTGATTATACGCAACAAATATTTATTTCTCACAGTTCTGGAGACCAGAAGTTTGAGATAATCATGGCTGTGTTCTGGTGAATACCCTTTTCTGGATTGCATTATGTTGACTTTTTGCTGTATCTTTACATAGTGGAGATGACCTGGGAGTCAGGGAATTTCTTATATAATAACACTAATCCCACTTATTTTATACTATAGGTTATAATCCAGTACTTAACTATGTATGTTGCTGCTTAAATTCTTCCAGCTTTGACCAGGGGGAACTTTTTTTGGTTGGTTCCTGTATCACTTTGCATTCCATCATCATCGTGATCTTCTTTTTATCTTACTTACTTATTTCTGCCACTATAAGATGCTCTATGATTATCTTATATATTTTCTGTGTTAGTTCTAGAACTTTCCATTTCTCCAAGGACTATGCTTCTTTTTGTTGGAGGAATGGTTTTAATACCAAATAATGGTGTATTTATAGCTACTTGGGTATCTTACTCTGCTTTGGCTTATATGATAAAATACCACAGACTGGATAATTTATAAAGAACAGAAATTTGTTTCCTATAGTTCTTGTGGCTAAAGTTTGCCAGCAATATGTAATGCCCTTTGTGGGGAGTTGCTAACTATCAACTTCTCCCTATACCTTTACATAGTAGAAGGGGTTAGGTAACTATCTGGGGTCTCTTTCTTTCTTTTTTTTTTTTTAGATTTTAAAAAATTTATTAAAAAGAATGAAAATATTCTCCGTTTTATACTTCTAAAATACTACTTAGTAGAGATTTGCTTTTGAATGGATAAATATTAATTTAAAAATTCTCAAAATAGATTTTCATTTTTTCAGTGGGGACCCTCATCAAGATAAAAAGCTTTGCACTGCAAAGGAAACAATCAAGAAAACTAATAGGCAACTAATGGAATGGGAAAAGGTAGTTGCAAATGACATATCAGATAAAGGGCTAGTATCCAAAATGTACAAGGAACTCACCAAACTCCACACCTGAAAAATGAATAATCCAGTGAAGAAATGGGCAGAAGACATAAACAGACATTTCTCCAAAGAGGACATCCAGATGGTCCACAGACACATGAAACGATGCTCAGCACCACTCATCATCAGGGAAAAGCATTGAGTGTTATATGGAAACCAATTTGACAATAAACTATTTTTAAAAAAGGAAATACAAATCAAAACCACACTGAGATACCACCTCACCCAGTCAGAGTGGCTAAAATGGGGTCTCTTTCAAAATAACATTAATCCATAAGTTCTTAAGAACTTCTTAAGAACTTCATCCTCACAACCTGAGCACTTCTTAAATCTCCCACCTACTATCACCATCACATTGGGCATGAGAATTTCAACAAATGGTTTCTTGTGGAACACATTCAGTCCATAGCAACTAGAAACAGAAAGTTTCAAATATCATTAAAGGTATATATTAACAAAATTACAGTTTGTGGTATAAATAGTGATAAAAGTTTGGATGTTTTTTCTTGAGGTGAGGGGCAAGACAAAGAAATACATTCCACCACCCTTATTCAATACCATGCTGGAGGTTGTATGCTGTGTTAAAAGACAAGGAAGATACGTAAAAGGCAAGAACAATAAAAATTGAAATGGTGGATATCTACAATTTGCAGATTATTTACATAGAAGAACAAAATAATCTACAAACAAGTGATTTTGATTTTAGCAAGTCTTCTAACCTAAAGGTCAATATAACATGTCAATTTCATTTCTACTACATTTTTATATACTATCAGCAAATAATTAGAAAATAACATTTAAGAGGTAACTTAAAATAAAAATAATTTTATAACAGTACCAATATGAAATTAACTATGAATAAATCTAATTAAAAATGATAGCATTAATGAGGAAAAGTTTAAAGAGTTAATTAAATGGAACCATATACTCTTAAATATATTGAACAACTCAATGCTTCTAAGATGTCAATCTCCTTTGACTCAAAACTTGACCTATAGATTCAGTGCAATACAATCAATATGCAAGTATATTTTTCAGTCAGGATTCTAAAATCTATATAAAATAGGAAGAATGCCAAAGGCCAGAGCATTCTTGATTAAATAATAACAACATAACAAAGTTGGAGGATTTACACTGCTATATATCAGTAACTATTATGAAACATTAAGTGTGGTTACTAGAATAAGGAAAACAGCAGGACATTATAATAATAAAACAAGAAACAACCCATAAATTTTCATCCACATGATTTACAACAACCACAACAAAATGAGTGTAGCTCAGTGGAAAAAATAATGATAGTCATTTCAATAAATAATGCTGTGTGAGCTTTATAACTCTATGTATGTATGTATGTATATGTATATATAAGTGTGTGTTTTATCTTGAAAATGAAACATATTCAATGCAATCCCCATCAAAATGGCACCAGCATTTTTCTCAAAGCTAGAACAAGCTATCTTAAAGTTCGTATGGTACCACAAAAAAACCTGAATAGCCAAAGTAATATTTAAGAAGAAAACCAGAACAGGAGGAATCACAATCCCAGACTTAAGCCTCAACTACAAAGCTGTCATCATCAAGGCAGTATGGTACTGGCACAAAAACAGACACATAGACCAATGGAATAGAATAGAGAACCCAAAACTGGGCCCACAAGTATATGGCCAATTAATCTTTGACAAATCAGGAATGAGTATCCAATAGAAAAAAGACAGCCTCTTCCACAAATGGTGTTGGGAGAGCTGGACAGCAACATGTAAAAAAAATAAAATTAGACCATTTTTTTACACCATTCACAAAAAGAAACTCAAAATAGATAAAGGATCTGAATGTGAGACAGGAAACCATAAAAACCCTAGAGGAGAAAGCAGGAAATAGCCTCCTAAACCTCAATTGCAACAATTTCCTCCTCGACACATCCCTGGAGGCAAGGGAATCAAGAACAAAAATGAACTACTGGGACCTCATCAAGATAAAAAGCTTCTTCAAGGCAAAGGAAACAATCACAAAACCTAACAGGCGACCGACAGAATGGGAAAAGATAGTGGCAAATGGCATATCAGATAAAGGGCTAATATCCAAAATATACAAGGAGCTCACTAAACTACACACACGAAAAATGAATAATCCAGTGAAGAAATGGGCAGAAGACCTGAATAGACACTTCTCCAAAGAGGACATCCAGATGGTCAACAGGCACATGAAACGGTGCTCAACTTCACTCATCATCAGGGAAATACAAATCAAAACCACACTGAGATACCACCTCACACCGGTCAGAGTCACTAAAATAAACAAATCAAGAGACTATAGATGCTGGCAAGGATGTGGAGAAATGGGCACCCTCCTACACTGTTGGTGGGAATGTAAACTGGTGCAGCCGCTCTGGAAAACAGTGTGGAGGCTCCTCAAAAAAACTATCAGTAGAACTCCCCTATGACCCAGCAATAGCACTGCTAGGAATTTACCCAAAGGATACAAAAGTCCTGATACATAGGAGCGCATGTACCCCCATGTTCATAGCGGCACTTTCTACAATAGTCAAATCATGGAAAGAGCCTTAAATGTCCATCACCTGATGAATGGATCAAGAAGTTGTGGTTTATATATACAATGGAGTACTATATAGCAATGAGGAAGAATGAAGTCTGGCCATTTGTAGCAAAGTGGATGGACCTCGAGGGTGTCATGCTAAGTGAAATAAATCAGGCAGAGAAGGACAGATACCATATGTTTGCACTCATAGGTCTAACAGGAGAAACCTAACAGAGGACCAAATGGAGAGAAGGGGGATAGAGAGCTGGGAAGAGTGAGGGACACAAATCATGAGAGACTATTGAATACTGAAAACAAACCATGGACTGAAGGGGGAGGAGAAGGGAGG
>PJEM01018675.1:0-18107 GCA_004023845.1 Helogale parvula | reverse complement strand
GAGCAGTACTCACACAGGCCCACAAACTCGTCAGCCCTGCTGGAGGACCCCAAGGCCAAGACCACCACCAGCAGCCAGAGCGCTCTGGCCTCCATGGTCACGGGCGGGCTCTGGGGACCCGACCGCTCAGAGGACGTGGCGCATCGGCCGAGAAGACTCATTTATACCCCCGTGTTTATACAAGGGCTCTGGCTTCTGTTTGTTTGCGGATGGCCCTTCCCTCTGGCTCTGGCCACACCTGCTTCTCCCCACACAGGACTGCAAAACCCCCTCAGCCGGTCCTCTCTGGAGAGGGCAGGCCCACCCACCCTGCGGTAGCAGACACGCCCTGGGGGGGGTCACACTCCGTGGGGAGCAGGACTTAGCCTGGCCTGGAGGCCAGGATGAAGGCTCAGCTCAGGGCTGGGCTTCAGCCCGGAGACCCAGGCAGGGGCGCTCCAGAAGGCGCCCTCCTCAGTGACCAAAGACCCCGGCCACTTAATCCCAGACCCTCGGGTGATCGGAAAGACAGGTGCCCACTGTGAGTCAGGCGCACTGTGCATGCAGGTCTCATTTCTCCTTCGAAACTCTTTTTTTTTAAGTTTATTTATTTTTGAGAGAGAGAGACACAGAGCGTGAGCAGGGGAGGGCCAGAGAGAGAGAGGAAGACACAGAATGGGAAGCAGGCTCCAGGCTCTGAGCTGTCAGCACAGAGCTCGACTCAGAGCTCGAACCCACGAACTGTGAGATCCTGACCTGAGCTGAAGTTGACCACTTAACTGGCTGAGCCACCCAGGCGCCCCTCTCCTTTGAAACTCTTGAAAATCCCATCCTTTCTTTTTTTTTAAATTGTTTCCAGCAAGATTCATTTCTACCATTAACTACACCCTAGTGAATGTATTAAATAAATGAATTCGATTTTTTTTTCAAAATTTAATTTAATCAACTGTAACATTTTGATAAAAATAGAACGCATGCAGTACGTTTTAAAAATAGACAATACAAGGGCACCCGGGTGGCTCAGTCGGTCAAGCTAATGTTAGACTCTTGATTTAGGCTCAGGTCGTGATCTCACAAACCATGAGATCGAGCCCAGAGTCAGGCTCTGCGCTGACGGTGCGGAACCTGCTTGGGATTCTCTCCCTCCCCCTCTGCCCCTCCCTGGCGCTCTCTCTAGTTCTCTCTCTCTCAAAATAAATAAACTAAAAAATAAATAAAAAATAAAAATCAGACAATACAAGAAAGCCCTCTCCTATCTACAGGTATCTGTGTAGCACTTTCTTAGGTATTTTTCCAAAATTTTTCCCTCTAGATCTTAGCACATTTTTTAAGTCAAATGAGAACATACTGGATACCGTTACTCAGCTCACTTTTTTTTTTAAATAAAGGAAATTATTGTATAAGAGCCTATCAAAACGAGGTGGGGATAATGACACCCATTTTCTGGAGGAATAAATAAGGCTCACAATGTAAGGTGTCTGTCGGGGGCTACTCTCATGGACCCAGTGGAGCTGGGATTCAGGGAGCTGTGCAGAATCCGAGGGGGCAGGTGCACCTGGCTGGCCGCCTCAGCCCCCAGGACGGGGGTGGGGGGTTGGAGGGAGACCGGAGCCACCCCAGAGTTTGTGTGCAGAGCTGTCCTCACCCGGTCACTGGCGGGCCCTGACTGCATGCGCTGGCAGCTGGGCTGGGTCCCACCGCGTGCGGCAAACCCGTGGGGAACGCAGGCTGAAGACAGAGCAGGCTGTAGTATCAGAGCTCGTTTTGATCCTAGGAGGAGAGTGTGCACCAAGCGAACAGATGGCACGGCTTTTGTTATCAAAAGATTATCATACGGGGGCTGGGTGGCTCAGTCAGTTAAGATCATGATCTCGATCTTGCAGTTCATGAGTTGGAGCCCCGTGTTGGGCTCTGTGCTGACAGCTCAGAGCCTGGAGCCTGCTTCAGATTCTGTGTCTCCCTCTCTCTCTGCCCCTCCCTTGTTTGCACTCTGTCTCTCTCTTTCTCTCAAAATAATAAATAAATATGTAAAAAATGATCATCGTAGAGAAAATCCCTGGGACACTTTCCTGGCCAGATGGCCGCCGTTCAGTCCCCACAACGTGGGGGGCCCGGCCGGGGTGAGGAGCTGAGCCAGGTTCCAGGAGCGCGCAAACACCCCAGAAACAGGCTCAGCAGGAACACCCACGTGAACTGCCCGAGCGCCCTGGCCTCCACCTGACCGCACTTAGAATCACCAGAGGAGCTGGGGTCGTACGGGAGCTGGTTCCCGCCCCACCCCCCAGCCCGGGAAGGCCCCTCGGATTGCGGCTGGCGCCCAAACCCACCGCCACCGCGGAAAATCGGCTGGCGTTTGGCTTCAATATAACAGTTCATGTGGACGGGGCCTGGGGCTTGGGCTGAGCGACAAGCCCCTGTTCTTGAAGAGTCCTTCATGGGGAGACGGGGTCACTGTGTGGTCATGACGGGACTGGGAGACATCTGGTCCCGAGTCACTTTACCACATGTGCCTCCGTGTCCTAGCCTGTCCCGTAGTGCCTTGGCCACAGTGTGGCCTGTGTAGGTAACTCGGAGCTGAGGCAAGCACCTGGGGACGTCCAGCAGGAGCAGTGGCAGGGGTCACAGGGCTGCAGCAGCCTGGGGGGCAGCCTGGCCTCCCGGGGGGGAGGCGGCACCAACTTCTCAGAGACAGCGGCCTTGAGCTGGCACTCGGGGGCACTGAGGCATTGGGTAAATGTTGGTGGGGGGGGGGTATGTCCTGTGTGTTCCTTCCCTCTGTGCTAGTGCACCTTCCGCCCAGGGGCAGAGGATGGGGTCCACAGAGCCCCCTGCCTCCCACGTCTCACGGGCTTGCAGCCTCCCTGTTCTTGGGGGTGAAGTTCAGCTCCTAGGAATGAACAAGAACCAGGCCAGAGCCGCAGGCCCAGAGCTGGTCACAAGCCGCACCCCGACAGGTGGCCGCCGTGTGCGGCCCTGAGCCCTGGGAGAGCAGGCCTGCGGGATCTCTCTCCCTCCTCCTCCTCCACAGCCTTATCTCTGCCTGCACGGCCCTGGGATCCGCCCCCTACGAATCCCGCCCCCCCAGTCTGGGCTTTGTGTGCGGGTGTCCCAGGGAGGGGGAGGGGCTCCCGGATGGGTCCAGAAGCAGGCGGTCTGGCCCTGAGTGCTGGGGCTGCACCTTCCCACCTGCGGAGCACGTGGCCTTGGCATGTATGTGTCACGGGCACAGACTGAGTGTGGATCAAGGGCAAGGTGCAAGGCCTGCTCATGTTGGACCCTCGGACACCAGGCAGTGCCCCTGACCAGAGCCCACAGTCTGGGGGGAGAGTAAGTCTTGACACGTGAATGTTGACACGCTGCAGGAGGCCTCTCCCTGGGAGAGCAGCCTGAACTGACCAGGAGCTCACAGGGGGGTGAGGGTCCCGGGGCGCCCCCGGCAGGCACTGCGAACTCACACAGACGCCGGGTCAGCGTGCCCCTGGGCTTCTGCGCTCCGTGCTGCCTCTCCGCTCACTAACCTCCTCACTCCTGGGTCCTCCGGCCAGCAGAACGCCAGATGGGGTGGGGGTAGGGAACACAGTCCTGTTAATCGGGGCGCCTGGGTCAGCCCCTGGGGTCATACACCTCCCTGGGGAGCGTCCTATTCGCCGGCTGTCACACCGTTCTGCAGCTGCTTTGGGTGTGGGCACTTCCCTCTGCGTCCTGCACAGTTACCTCCTGCTTCCTGGAGAGGGGCTTCCAGATCCTTCCCGGAGGCTCCTGTCTTTGGCGCGGTTTATGAAGAGGACAAATGGGAGGAGCAGAGCTGCACAAGTGAGCCTCCCCACAAGTCTGAAGGAGGAGGGGGAGAGGACAGAGGGCCCCCGTGAGTCAGATCCCAGGTCATGAGCCCTAGGATGCCCCCTGGGGACCATGCATTTCCTGCTCCCAGCACCGGACCACTGTCTGTCCTATGCAATGTGGGGACATGTGACGGCCCCCCGGGGAGCTTAGCCCAAAGTCTACTGCTGGTGGCTTGGGCCACAGCACCCTTAACTCCAGAGCGCCTGCGCCTGAACTATTGCATCAGTCCCAGGTGCTGTCATGACAAGGAAGATTCCCAGAGATGAGTTAGCTGATGACCAGGACCGCCGAAGGCGCAGAGATCAGTCAGAAATAAACAGATCTAGCGCGGGGAGCAGATGTGCCTGGGGGCGCCGGGCCCTTCATGGCAGCCCCGCCCTTCAGACCCGGATGGGCCTCTCGAGGTGCTGGACGGGCTCCAACAGGAAGCCAAGGCTCTGGCAGTGCAGGGACTCTGGGACGTGGATGTGTCCCTGGCTGCCACCTGGCACACACCAGCCCTCGGCGCTGGGCTGAGCCGCCTCCTGGGGGGACGGCGGGGAGGGGGGAGGACGGGCCCCTGGGCTCTTCCCTGTGAATCAAGTCATTGTCTCTAAGTGACTTCCAAGAGTGCCAGGATGGATGGCGTCCTCCCCAAATTCACATCCTTCCTGGAGCCTCTGAGCGTGTCTGTATTTGGAATTGGGTTATTGTGAGTGTAGTTATTTAAGTTGAGACGAGGTCAGACCGGAGGAGGGTGTCCCTTCATCCAATATGACTGTGTCCCTATGAGAAGAGAAACACAGACACGCAGGGAGATGGCGTGTGATGACGGAGGCGGGGTCTGAGGTGCCACAGCGAGGAGCAAGGAATGCTGGGCACTGTCTGCAGCCGCCAAGGCTCAGGGGGCAGGAAGGACCCTCCCCTCAGCGCCTTGGAAGGGAGCATGGCCTGTGCCTCCTGGATGGCAGACTTCCGGTCCCCAGACAGGGAAGGAATAGACCACTACTGCTGGAACCACTAGTGTGATGGCCGCTGCTACAGCAGCCCCAGTGCACACTGAGGCACACCCGGCTGTGAGATCTATGTTCACCTGAAATTTTCTCATAGGGGGTTGGGAAGAACACACTTAAAAACCCAGGGCAGCATGTTTCCCAGGGCCCCTCCCCTTTCCCACCCTGACTGGGCTTCCGGTGAGCTCTGCCTGGCGCTTGGTGCCCCTGCACCCGAGACCCTGTGCAGCCATAGGCCTGTGGCTCCGCACCGTCCTGGGCCACCTCTGCCCTTCCCTGTGCACTTCCCGTTGCTGGTCTCTGTGAATCAGTGGTCATCAATCACCAGTGTTTGCAGAACCCTCTCCTGAGCTCCACACCTCACCCAAATAACCCCTCGGAGGCCTTTGTTCTAATTTCCTCGTCTGGGGGGCGGCTGTGGGGAATGCAAGCCTCCCACATCCTGGTCAAAGCCGAGCCAGCCTCCACCCCCCGAGGTTTGGGGGGGGGGGCCGTGCGGGGGCGACGGCGTCACGACGGGTACAAACTGGGAAGCTTCTCAGAGCACACGGGCGCCGGGAATGATGATCCAGGAGAGGAGTGCGAACAGGGGTCACCCTGAGCCAGTGAGGTGAGGGCCCCGGCAGCCCCCACTGGGTGGCCCTCATGTTCGGTCTGTGGACATCGGTGAGCACGGGGACAGGCACTAGTCGAAGGCCATGTGACCAAACACGAGTGTGCGACTGTCTGTGAGCATGCGTGTCTGGCCCTCCGTGTGCTCAGCCACCGTAACAAGCCCGGGCGGGTGGCTCCTTAGCAGCGCTTCTTTCTCACGGCTCCGGAGCCTGGAGGTCAGGGCCGCGGTGCCCGCACGACCTGCGGAGGCTCTCTTCTTGGTTCACGGACTCGCTGTCTGGCTCACAGATGTTTCCGCCTCCTGCGGTGGAAGCGCAGAGCGGGGGGAGTGGTTAAAAGTGAACCAGACCTGTGGGACAGTATCACAGGTCTAACAGAAATAAAATAGGAAAAAAAAACTAGAAAAAATGAACAGTGCTGGATTTCTGAAAAGATTATAAAAATCGATATGTTTCCTTAAGTTTATTTATTTATTTTAAATGAGCGAGAGACAGCCAGAAAGGGAGGGAAGGAGTCCCAGATTCCGAGCAGGTTCGACGTTGACAAGCCTTGAACCCATGACCTGCAAATATTGACCTGAGCCGAAGCCAAGACTCGGATGCCCAGCTGACTGGACCACCCAGGCGCCCCTCGACATGTTTCTAATTAGACCGATCAAGAGAAAAGTGAAAGAGAGTACACAAATTACTAATCTCAGAAATGAAAACGGGCGATCACTAGAGTCCTACAGACACTAAAGGAAAATCAGGTCATATTCAGGAAAATATTAATATCAATCAATATCGATACCCACAAATTGGATGACTCAGATAAAATGGACAAACTCCTTGAAAAACACAATTTATCAAATGGACACAAGAATAAATAAAAAATCTGAATAGCCTTATTTCTATGGAAAATTTTGAAGTTACGATCCAGAGACCTTCCTGCAAAGTAAATTTCAGGCTCAGGTAGTTTCGCTGTTTCATTCTCTCCGACTTCCCGTCTGACGTACACTTAGAAGACAAGTGAGGAAGGACTCCTTCCCAACTCGTTTTGTGAGGCCAAAGTAAACCTAATACCGAGCCCTGAGAGATGTATGATGAATTGTGAAGGACCCTCATGAGCCCGGATTCAGAACTACTTACCACAATGTTAGCAAGCTGAATCCAGCAGCATTCAAACACAGTAACACGTCAGGGGAGACAAGGCCTTGATCTGATGAAAACAAAGTAGGGTTAACACCAAATAATCAACCAGTGCAATTCATCATATTAGTTAAAAAATGAAAATTAAAATGCGATCATTCCAATAAGTGCTTTAAAAACATTTAACAAGGGGCACCTGGGTGGCTCAGTCGCTTAAGCGTCCGACTTTGGCTCAGGTTGTGATCTCACGGTTCGTGGGTTTGAGCTTCGCATCAGGCTCTGTGCCGACAGCTCAGAGCCTGGAGCCTGTCTTTGGATTCTGTGTCTCCCTCTCCCTTTGACTCTCCCCTGCTCACACTATCTCTCTATCAAAAATAAACATTAAAAAATAATGTTTTAATAAAACATTTAACAATTTTAAATTAAAAAGAATAAAAATAAAACAATAAAAACACTTAACAAAATTCATACTCACATATGATGGAGACTTTTAGACAAATAGAAGTAGAAAGGAACATTTACAGTGATAAAAGCCTCTACCAGAAAACATCACAGTGTCATTCCTCATGGAGAATGATGAGCATTCTCCCCATAAGACTGGGACCGAGGCAAGGATTCTTACCCCCATTTCTACTTACCTTCATCATGGAGGTCCTGATAGATGTAATAAGGCAGGAGGGAAAAAAGGCATAACACAAAAGAAGAAATAAAATTGACTTCATTCACGGATGAGAGCTTTACTTCCAACAGTTTGTGGCTAATATGTAAAAACACAATTTTTTAATGTTTATTTAATTTTGAGAGAGAGTACAAGTGGGGAAGGGGCAGAGAGAGAGGGACAGAGGATCCAAAGCAGGCTCCTCGCTGACCGCAGAGAGCCCAAGGCAGGACACGAACTCATGAACCTTGACATCATGACCGAAGCTGAAGTCAGGCTCTTAAATGACTGAGCCCCATCCAGGCACCCTCACAATTTTGTAAAGTTGATTTATTTTGAGAGAGAGAGAGAGAGAGAGAGAGAGAGAGCGAGAGCTCATGCAAACATGCATGAGTGGGAGAGGGGCAGACAGAGAGGGAGAGAGAGAATCCCAAGCAGCCTCCGTGCTGTCAGTGGGAGCCGGACACAGGGCTCCATCCCACAAACTGTGAGATCATGACCTGAGCAGAGGTCAAGAGTCAAACACTAACCAACTGAGCCCCCCAGGTGCCCCAACGCAATTCATTTTTATATTAACTTTGTATCCTGAAATATTGTGGTTTTAAAGATTTCTTGGGGTTTTCTAAAATACACATTGTGAAGGTAAAGTTGTTAGGTCTGATTCAATTAAAATCAAGGCTGTGTATTCAGGAAGACGTGACAGCCAAGCCATGAACTAGGAAAACATATCTGAAAGCAATGTCCTTGACAAAGGATCACATAAAGAACTTCTACAAACCAATGAGAGCAAGACAAACATGGTTTTTAAAATACACACATAGGTAGAGGATGGAGAGAGGCCCAGTGTCACTCATAGTTGGGAATTACAAAATAAACTAACGTTAACACACCATCTCACTCACATGCTTAGTGTCCAGGGCATGAAATGCTGACAAGGGTATAGAGAAACAGGCACTCCTCCTCCAAGTTGCTGAGTGAGATTCGCACCCCTGCTTTGACAAACATTTTGACAATACCTAGTAAATGGAGCTAGTGCATATTGTTCTGATAGGAAGAAATTGGGAATAATCATCATTTGCGGGGAACCAGCCCACGCACCCCAGTCGAAAGGTCCCGAGTAGGGGGTTGGTGTCGGCGCAGTATCTATAAGAAAGAAGACAGACAACGGGCATGGTGGAAAAGCCACATTTTACTTAGATAGCCAGGGCCTTATATACCATGGGTGATTACATCATTTCTTTAATGGTTACATAGTTCAAGGTCTTTGAAGTGAAGACATGCTCTGGAAAGGGTCATGTTTAACAGGACAGGTGTAAATATCAGGAATTATCAAGTCATTGCAAGAGAGGCATTCCCTAATAATAGTCTGGCTCCAAGCAGAAGATGAGCCTGAAGAATTCTATGAGGATATTTACATTTCTTAAGGCCCCTCATCAGTTGTGCACGGGCAAGATGCTCATCCTTTAATAGGCAAATCTTTTGGCAGAGGATTGTGTTTACTCCCAACAGCAGACAAAGAGCTAGAAAGCAAAGTAAGGGGAGGCTGGAGCCACTGACTGACCCAAGTTGATTCAAAGCCTAAAAGTATATGACTCTTTGCAAAGAAACAAGAAAATCACAGACAGGATAAATAGAAGCCGCATGTGCGGCCCAGGAGGCCAAACGTTGTTTCACAGTCTTTAGACTTGTTCTGCAACTTCCCAAATAGTTCTCCTGCGCCTGGAGGCAGAGCCATCAATGGACACTTCTAAAGATTCTCCTGTGCACCAGAGGCCTTGCCATCAACGGTCGCTATGCGGGAGGTTTTTTGGCCTACTGGGCCCCAGCAATCATCTAATCACCGGGGTGCCTGGATGGCTCAGTCAGTGGAGCATCCGACTCTCAAATTTTGGCTCAGGTCATGATCTCATGGCTTGAGATTGAGCCCCACATCTGGCTCCACATCTGGCTTCACGATGGGTGTGGAGCCTGCTTCCTATTCTCCCTCTGTCTCTTTCTCTCTCCCTCTCTCTCCCTCTGCCCCTCCCCCACACGCACGTGTGTGCTCTCGCGTGCTCTCTCTCTCAAAAAAATATAATATACCTAATTGCTTATCAGTAGGGGAATGCATCTCACATTAAAATAAATGAATCAAACCTATTTTTATCAATAGGGATACACTTCAGAAGTTAAGCCTACAACGTAAGACGAAAAGCCTGCAAATTATAATACCATTTCTGATTATTTAAACAACAATAACAAACATTACATACTGTTCATGAATATGTGTGGAAATAATACACAGTGATTTCAGAATGATCATTAGCTCCAGGAACGGAGAGAAAAGAATGGGGTAAAGGGGCGCTTTTATTGTTTTATTTCTTTCTGTAAAATGAGAGCTATCAAGGCGAATAGAAGAAGAGTCGAAAGTGGACAAACCTGGGCGGTGTGCATACAGATGACCATACATTATGTACTGTTTGAGGAAAAGGATCTGAAATCTCGCTGCTGAAAACAGTTTTTAGAAAAAAAATTTTTCAATGAAAAATCATGAGCTTCCAAATAATTTAAGCAATTTTTTAACACTTATTTATTTTTGAGAGACAGAGAGAGAGACAGACCATGAGTGGGGGAGGGCAGAGAGAGAGGGAGACACAGAATCTGAAACAGACTCCAGGCTCTGAGCTGTCAGCACAGAGCCTGACACAGGGCTTGAACCCATGAACCACGAGATCGTGACCTGAGCCAAAGTTAGAAGCTCAATTGACTGAGCACCCCAGGTGCCCCTAAGCAAATTTTTAAAAATATCTGATTTTGAAGGATATGAAATTCAAGATTTCAATCTGCAACCAACATTTTGGGGGTTTTTTTCTTCCAAGTTTTTATTTAAATTCAAGTTAGTTAACATAATGTTGCATTGGTTTCATGAGTAGAATTTAGTGATCCACCACTTACACACAACACCCAGTGCTCATCACAAGTGCCCTTCTCAATGCCCATCTAGCCCAACCCCCCCCACCTCCCTCCATCAACTCTCACTTTGTTCTCTATTATTAAAAGTCTCTTGGGGCTTGCCTCCCTCTCTGTTTTTATCTTATTTTATTTTTTTCTTCCCTTCCCCTATGTTCATCTGTTTTCTTTCTTAAATTCCACGCATGAGTGAAATATAGTATTTGTCTTTCCCTAACTGACTTCTTTGCTCAGCATGATGCACCCTAGTTTCATCCACGTCATTGCACAGGGCAAGGTTTCATGCTTTTTGACGGCTGGGTAATATTCCAGTATGTATGTACGTATGTATGTACACACACACACACACACACACACACACACACACACACTACGTCTTATTTATCCATTCATCAGTCAATGGACATTTGAGGTCTGTCTATAATTTGGCTATTGTTGATAGTGCTGCTATAAACATTGGGGTGCATGTGCCCCTCAAATCAGTATTTTTGTGTTTTTTGAATCAATAGCTAGCAGTGCAAACACTGGGCCATCTATGTTTCGCTCTTTGAGGAACCTACATGCAGATTTGCAGAGCGGCTGCACCACTTTGCATTCCCACCAACAGTGTAAGAGGGTGCCTGCCACTTCTCCACATTCTTGCCAAAGTCTGTTGGGCTGTTAATTTTAGGCATCCTGTATCTCATCGTGGTTTTGATTTCCCTGATTATGAGTAATTTTGAGCATTTTTTTATGTGTCTGATAGCCATTTGTAGGTCTTCTTTGGAGGAATGTCTGTTCATGTCTTCTGCTCATTTATAAACTGGATTGTTTATTTTTTGGGTGTTGAGTTTGGTAAGTTCTTTATAGATTTTGGATGCTAGCCCTTTATCAGTTACATGACTTTCAAAAATCTTCTCCTGTTCTTGTAGGTTGCCTTTTAGTTTTAGTGCCTTTTGTTTCTGACCTGAGAGGCAAAGCTTTCAGTTTTTCCCTACGGAGGGTGACGTTAGCTGTGGGTCTTTCATATAACGGCCTTTACGATCTTGAGGCATGTTCCTTCTATCCCTGCTTTCTTGAGGGTTTTTGTCAAGAAAGGACCATGTATTTTGTCAAATGCTTTTCCTACATCTATTGAGGGGAACATATGGTTCTTATCCTTTCTTTTATTAATCTGGTAGATCACCCTGATTGATTTGCAGACATTGAATCAGCCCTGCAGCCCAGCACCCTGATTGTGGTGAATAGTTCTTTTAATGTATGGCTGGACTTGATTTGCTAGCATCTTGTTGAGAATTTTTGCATCCACGTTCATCAGGGATATTAGCCTTTAATTCTCCTTTTTAGTGAGGTCTTTGTCTGGTTTTGGAATCAAGGTAATGCTGGCCTCATAGAATAAATTTGGATATTTTTAAAATTTTGGAACAGTTTTTGAATAATATGTTTTAATTTGTCTTTAAATGTTTGGTAGAATTCCTCTGGGAAGCCTTCTGGCCCTGAACTTTTGGTTAGAAGATTTTTGATTACTGATTAAATTTCTTTGCTGGTTATGGGTCTGTTCAAGTTTTCTATTTTTATGTTTCAGTTTTGGTAGTTTATATGTTTCTAAGAATTTATCTATTTCTTCCAGTTTGCCTGACTTGTTGCCATATAACTGTTCATAATATTCTCTTATAATTGTATTTCTATAGTGTTGGTTGTAATCTCTCTTCTTTCATTTGTGATCTTATTTACTTGGGTCCTTTATCTTTTCTTTTTGATAAGTCTGACTAGAGGGTTATCAATTTTGTTAATTCTTTCAAAGAACCAACTCCTAGTTTCATTGACCCGTTCTGTTGGTTTTTTTCTGTGTCATTTATTTCTGCTCTAATCTTTATTATTTCCCTTCTTCTGTTGATTTTAGGCTTTATTTGTTGTTCTTTTTCCAGCTCCTTTAGTGTAAGGTTGTGTATTTGAGACTTTTCCTGTTTCTTGAGGTAGGCTTGTATTGCTATGTTCTTCCCTCTGAGGACCACCTTTGCTGGCTGAATCCCAAAAGTTTTGGACAGTTTTCATTTTCATTTGCTTCCATATATTTTTTAATTTCTTTAATTTCCTAGTTAATCCATTTATTCTTTAGTAGGATATTCTTTAACCTCCACATATTTGTGGTCTTTCCAAATTTTTTCTTGTGGTCGACTTCAAGTTTCATAGTATTGTGGTCTGAAAATATGCATGCTATGGTCTTAATCTTTTTGTACTGGTTGAGGCCTGATTTGTGACCCAGTACATGAGCTATTCTGGAGAATGTCCCATGTGCACTTGAGAAGAATGTGTATTCTGCCGCTTTAGGATGAGATGTTCTGAATATATTGGTTAAGTCCATCTAACTCAGTATGTCACTCAAAGCCTTTGTATCCTTTTGATTTTCTGCTTAGATCACCTATCCATTGCTGGAAGTGGATACCCTACTATTATTGTATTAAAGTACCCTACTGTTATTGTATTGTTATTGTATAATAATACAATAATTATCAATGGGTTTCTTTATGTTTGTGATTAACAGATTTATATATTTGGGTGCTTGCAAGTTGGAGGCATAAATATTTACAGTTGTTAGATCTTCATGCATAGACCCCTTAATCATGATATAATGCCCTTCTTCATCACTTATTACAGCCTTTGGTTTAAAATCTAGTTTGTCTGGTATAAGTATGGCCACTCCAGCTTCCTTTTGACGTTCATCAGCATGATAGATGGTTTTTACTTCCCCTCACTTTCCATCTGGAGGTGTCATCGAGTCTAATATGAGTTTCATGGAAGCAGCATATTGGTGGGTCTTGTTTTTTTTTAAAGTCTATTCTGGTGTCCCATGTCTTTTGATTGAGGCATTTAGTCCACTTACATTCAGAGTAATTATTGATCGGTATGAGTTTAGTGCCATTGATACCAGTAAAATCACTATTCTTGTAGATTGTCTCTGTTCCTTTCCAGTCTTTGTTGCTTTTGGTCTCTCTTTCCAGCCCCAAGAGCCCCTTAATATTTCTTGCAGGGCTTGTTTCATGGTCATAAACTCCTTTAGTTTTTGCTTGTCTTGGGAACTCTTTAGCTCCCCTTCTAATCTGAATGACAGCCTCCTGGATAATGAATTCTTGGCTGAAGATTTTTCCCATTCGGCATGTTGGATATTTCCTGCTGCTCCCTTCCGGCTTGCCACGTTTCCGTGGACAGGTCTGCTGCTAATCTTATGTGCCTAGTCTTGTAGGTTAAGGATCTTTTGTCCTTAAATACTTTCAGAATTCTCTCTTTATCTTTGTATTTTGCAAGATTCCTTATGATGTCTTGGTGTTGACCTGTTTTTGTTGATTTTGAGGGGAGTTCTCTGTGCTCTTGGACTTGAATGCCCGTATCTTTCTCTGGATTAGGGAAGTTCTCAGCTATAATTTGTTCAAATAAATCTTCTACCCCTTTTTCCTGTTCTTCTTCTTCTGGGACTTTTATGATACGATATTATTGTGCTTTATGGAGTCACCGTGTTCCATTAAGTCTACATTTATGATCTAATAGTTTTCTTTTCCTCTTCTTTCCCCTTCATTATTTTCCATAATTTTATCCTCTATGTCACCAATCATGACTCTGCTTCTTCCATTCTCATTGTGATTACATCCAGTTGGTTTTGTATCCCAATAATAGAATTTTTTATTTTGGCCTGACTAGTTTTTAGGTATTTTATGTCTCTAGCAAGGGTTTGTCTGGTGCTTTCTTTGCTTCTTTCCAGCCCAGCTACTCATGACTGTTATTCTCAACTCCTGTTCAGATATATTGTCTATAACTGTTTTGAGCAAATCCCTGGCTGTGATTTATTCTTGATCTTTCTTTTGGGGAGAATTCCTCCATCTCATCATTTTACCTAGGTTTCTGTCTTTTGGGCGTTAGGAAAGCCTTTATGCTTCCTGCTCCTGACTGTAATGCAATGTAAAAAAGGGTCCTACACTGTCCAAAGCCTGGCACTTCAGGAGGTGCTTCTGGTGTGTGCTGTGTGCACGCCACTGTGGTGACTTGGCTGCTCTTCCCAGCTCAGCCCTCTGCGGAGCTCTTCCTCACCTGCAGTGAGGAGCATGTGGACCTTTAACTAGGTGTGCTTTGATTTGTTTGTTAAAATAAACCCGATATTTTTTTAAAAAGGCCTGATTCAAAAAAGAGAAAAGGAACAAAAAAACAACAGAGAAACAAAAAAACTACAAATCTAATTCCAAAGAGAAAGAAAGGAGAAGAAGAAGAAGAAGAAGAAGAAGAAGAAGAAGAAGGAGGAGGAGGAGGAGGAAAAGAAGGAGAGGAGGAGGAGGAAGAGGAGGAGAAGAAGAAGGCTGATCCAAAAAAGAACAAATGACTACACACCTGATTCCAAAGGGAAAAACAGGAAGACAAGAAGGCTGGTCCTGTTTCGGCCGGAAGTGCAGCTGGCACTTTGGAGCACTCTACGGTCGGTAGATCTGGGGTGCCCGCGTAGCTCTGTTGGTTGTACATCCGACTCTCGATCTCAGATCAGGTCACGATATCATGGGTTCATGAGTTCGAGCCCTGCATCAGCCTCCTCGTACTGAGAGTATGAAGTCTGCTGGGGATTCTCTCTCTCTCCCTCTCTCTCTGCCCCTCCTGCACATGCTCTCTCTCTCTAAACAAATAAACTTAAAAAGGAATGAAATTATGATCAGTAAACTCAGTGCATGCAGGGGGCCTGGGCTGGTCCTCTGGGCGAGAGGCCCATGGCGCTGGCGCACAGTCAGACCTGCCCCGGTAAAGATGCACCTGCTGGGAGCAGGAGGGTGGGTTCAGTGTAAGCAGTGCCCCCTCCACCAGGGAAGCCGGGGAAGTTGTGCTGCTCTCTGAAGTCTGACCGCGCCGGTGGGCGGGGCAAGATGGTGGCACCCTGCTCTGATCCCCAGAGAGGGGAGCTGGCGTCTGCGCTGTTCCGGCAGCCCTCACAGACAGGCAGTCTCCCCTCCCGAGTCCCAGGCTTCCGTCGGATCTCTGCCCTCAACCTGTCTGTCGTCAGCACGCTCAGCACCACAGCTTGCATGTGTTTTATCTCTGATGAGGCTGGAATTCAAAACTCCAAATCTTAGGGGCGCCTGGGTGGCTCAGTCGGTTAAGGGTCTGGCTTCGGCTCAAGTCATGATCTCACAGTTTGTGGGTTCAAGCCCCGTGTCGGGCTCTGTGCTGACAGCTCAGAGCCTGGAGCCTGCTTCGGATTCTGGGTCTCCTTCTCTCTCCGACCTTCCTCTGCTTGCGCTGTCTCTCTCTGTCTCTCAAAAATAAATAAAAAACATAAAAAAATTTAAAACTCCAAATCTTAAAGCATCTGACAAGGCGTAGACCCACTCCCCTCCTCCAGCAGAGAGCCCCCCAGCCTCTCAGTGCTGGCCTGGCACTGCCTGTCCCAGAAAAGCAGCTGCACGGCTGCACAGGTGCCTGGAGCTTCTGGTGAGGCACAGTGAAAAGCTGTGGCCGCTCTATCCGCCCTCTGCACGTGCCTCCATCCCCTGCTAGTGAACGGCCACTCAGTGGCACCTGCGGGTCCTTCATCCGTGGAGAGGCAGTGCGCCTATGCCGTCTTCCGCAGGAACTCAGGGAAGGGGAGTAAGCTCTCCCAGAGGGATGCAGGGGTCCTCACGCCGCGCTGTGTGCGGCCCACCCCCGGGCCTCTGCTCTCGCGACCACTGGCCTGGCTTAACTCTGGTGAATGGCTCAGAGTCAAGGTGTAAAAACCTGCAGCAGCTCCTCCCAGTTCCCCCACTCATGGTGTTGGGGAGTAGTTTTCTTGGGCGAACCCAGCACACTGCCTTCTCTCCTCTTTCCCTTCTCTCCTCTCTCCGAGAAAAGGCCTCCCTCCCCTACACGCCCCCTTGGCTTTTCTCTGCCTTAATTCGCGTCTCCACACCACACACCTGCCGTGTTCTCTCCCTCTGAACGTACTGGGTTGTTCTCCTAATCTTCAGATCGACTTCCTGGGTGCTCAGAACAATTGGGTGTTAATCTGGCTGCATGCAAGGGACCAGAGAGCCCCTGGGTGCTGCCATCCTAATGCCCCTCCTGGCTGCTGAAATGTTTTATTTACAAAAGTCCAGATACCATAAGGTGGCCTGGGAAGTAAGGAAGGTGACCGAGCCTGGGACACGCGGGCTGAGCCTTGGGATCAGAGCACCATGGTCTTGGTTTGCATGAGCTGTTTTCCTGTTCCATCCTGGATGCGTGGCCAACATCAAAGAGGCTTATCTGGTCAGGGATGCGGGGGGGGGGGGGGCGGTCACTCTGGGACCCGTCCCAGCAGCCATCTTAACAGAAAATAAAGTCTCCAGTCATGTCAAGTTTTCTGATTTTGAGTCCTAGGTCCTTGAGCTTCTGCAGGGCAATCTCAACCTTCCTTCTGGAAAGATCCTCTCTGCTAGATATGAAGTCCTGGCTGGGTCCTGGGTGGGGACGAAGAGCATGCGTGAGTGGGACTCAAGGTCCCAGCGGCAAGCGCCAAGTACACGATCAGGGTTCATACAATCTCTGGATCACATGTGCCATCAGTGTGTCCCCCTGCCGTGTGCCATTTCATCCTGCACCCAAAGTCCGTCAGAGAGAATAAACTAGAGGTTATGATTCTGACTTTCTACAAATGAGCCCTAGCCCATCAGGCAAGACTAATGGCCTATTAGATTTTTCACTAAAAGATAGAATAAGAATGATCAGAATTGAAACTATCTTCTGTCTCATAAAATGCAACCAGATGCCATACCTGGTTCTTTCCAGCCACATCCCACACAATTTGTAGCTCAGCTGCAGTGGTTTTTAGGATCTTCAAAGGAAATAGAAAGCAGATGCCATCCTTAAGAAATGCCAGGTTTGCCAAAAGCAAAGATAAAATATTGGACCATCAAAACTACAAAGAAAATGTATAAGATATCCTGGACCGGAATCTCCACACGGTTCCTTGAGCCTGTCTACACAGGAGAGGGAGATTCCTCCGCATGGAGGAGAAATCCCCCACAGCCAGCCACCTCTGGGGGCTGCCACTCACAGGGATCTGGCCGGTGTGTGTTCAAGGTGCCCCGTGGGCACTGGGGAGCAAGCCCATCTCTCATGTTGACCCTTTGTGTGCCCACCATCAATGCTTTCGAAGCATGCTTTCTCCCTACTGTCATGATTCACCGCATTAACTATTTAGTCCATCAGGGAAGTGTGAGGTCACAAAGAATGGCACCCTCAGTAGGAAAGAGCCAACCATCAACAGCCAACGCCTCCTTGAAGTTCTTAGTTATGAAGGTGCCCACATGGTCTCGAGACTGTTTTGCGCATAAAATGGTAAGAAGCTGAACAGCGTGGTTTGTTGTCCAGTCATCCATACGTACCGCACACCACGAGGTTTTGGGTTAGAACGCCTTTCGGGGTGGTACCAAAGCTTCCTATCTGCTGAACTCCGAGGTAGGGAAGTTACTGAGCAATGAACAGTCAGTCAACATTTACCACAAACCCTCTATGTGCACAGGTGTCAGCCCAGGTGCTGGGGAGGCTGTAAAGGAAGAAGGTGTGATCACCACTGATAAGGAAACTGCTCGTGGAGGGACATCGTAAACGCAAAGTCAAAGCCACGTTGGGATCCACGCCGTGTTCTGGTGGCAGCCACTGCCCTCTGGTGGCTCCGGACACTGAGGAAGACGGAGGGGGTGAATCATTCAAGCAGAACTTCACAAACACGCGTGCCATCTGTGGGAGGGAAGATGCACGTGTGCTGCGTGTGAACACGAGCCCTGCTCCTCCTGACAGAGGCAGGGGTGACGGAACAGGACGTGTGGTGCTGGCACCCGCCAGGCGGACGGGACGTGACCCAGGCATAGGGAGGTGACCCAGGTGGAGGGAGGTGACCCAGGCGGTCGGATGTGGACCAGGCGGAGGGATGTGACCCAGGCGGAGGGATGTGGACCAGGCGGAGGGATGTGA
>PJEM01018674.1:6873-18207 GCA_004023845.1 Helogale parvula | reverse complement strand
GAGGCAGGTGTGCCCAGAGCCTCAGGGTGTCTCTCTACATGCGGGAGGGAGGGAGAGACCCGCTCACAGAACCATGGCCGCTGCCGCCAGAGAAACACGACGGAGATGGGCCTCCTCCTGAAAAATGTTTTCAACGTCGGTCTTTTTACATTTTGAAAAGCATTTCCAGTTCCAAAGCAACCTCTCTTGTTTATAGTTTTAAATTTTAAACACAAAATACAGAAGAGCAGTCACTGAACCCAAATCTAACACCTTTTCTGGTCCTGATGCTTCATTTGGTCTGTGCGGGACGACCCTGAGCCCACGGCCGCCGCCCCGGCCATAGCAACCGCTACAGCCCAGCTGCTTTCCCTCCAGACCCTCATCCGTGTCCCAGTAAACACGCAGTGACGCGCGCACATGATCAGTCAGGTCAAAGCATCCCAAGGGGTCTCCTGATGTTAGGATGGCGACAACAAGCATGTTAAACAAGAAACAACTTGTACAGTTTGAAAACAGGAATACAGAGGAGACAGCCCCCCGCCCCCGTCGGGAGGGGGACCCTGCAGAGCCGCCCCCCCCTCACCCTGGGACGGCGGGCAGCCAGGGGCCTCGGCCGTGACTCAGTGCGGCCGCTGACCCAGTCGGGCCGGGGAAGGCAGGCAGGAAATGTCAGGCGCGCATCAGAGGGACATTGCTCATCGATGTGGCACGAGCGCCCGCCTCCGGGGAGCTCCGGGAAGCGCTCTGCACGGAGCTGACAGGCCCCGCCCTCCGCCGGCGGGGTCTCTGCAGGGCGCGACAGGACGGGCACCTTCCCCGGACCATCACGGCAGGCACCCATGACGGAGCCCCGACTCGATGCCAGGCGCTTTGGGGCAGCATCCACCTAACCCCGCAGCACCCCTGAGATACCCATTGTTGACCCCACCTAGAGACTGGGAAACTGAGGCTCAGAGGACCATCTGCCCGGGGAGAAGGCCCGCACTCTGCTCCGCTCCCCTCCCCGTGGTCAGAAGGCACAGTGTGTCACCTCTTCACACCCGGCGTAAGGAAGACCCCGCCTCCCCACTTGACAGATTGGAAAACCGAGGCCCAGGGAGGTGGAAATCCACACCCTCCCATCCTGGAAGGGCCTACTCCTTCCTTCCGCGGCCAGCGTGGGGGCGGTGCCGGGGATTGGGGGGGCTGCTTGCATAACATCCCTCCATCTCTGCCCAGAGCCGCGAACACCCACTTTTCCCATTCACGAATCCGGGCAATAAGAGGTGGGAGTCAGGGAAGGATATTTAAAAAAAAATTGTCTTCAGTCAGGGAATTTCACAGTATAATTATATAGCGAGGCCCCAAATTAGCAGGAAGAGGGGCCGGCAGCCGGGAGCGCCCCGCTGCCTCCTCCCAGCTCTCAGCCGCCTGCCTCCCGCTGCCAGGCCGGGCTGCGGGGACCCTCGAGGCCGGTGACCCCTGCGCCCACACCCTCCCCAGGGATACCGCGGCCCCGGAAGAGGGGTTCTGCGCTCGGAAGTCGCGCGCCTCCAGACCCGCCCAGCCTCCGGAAGCCCCGGGACAGAAATAGACCGCGCTGGGGCTCCCGAGTCCAAAGTAAAGGCGCGCGCTCGCGCTGCGTTGTTGCCATGGTTACAGATAACAAGGGCTATGCTGAAGCACAGCAAATTAGCTAATGAGGAGAGAGAAACTTCCAACGGTGGCACATTCCACATGAGCAAACTGCTTTCCTAATTTGGTGGCAATCTGGACCCCGGTGGCAGGGCAAGTGGGGGCGGGGAGTGGGTGATGGTGGCGGGGTGAGAGCGGGCAGCGTGGCTGTTCCCGGGTCATCCCACCCCTCCCCCCCTTCCCGCCATCACCAACAGGATGCGAGAAAATGGAAGGCTCACAACTGTGCCTGCCTCCCTTGTCAGGCCATCAGGGAAGGGGCGGCTGGGTTCTCTCCAGGACCCACAGGGCAGTGGCCCCTGGCCCCCTGCAGGATGGGTGGTCGGATCTGGGTAAGACTTGGGGACAGCTAAAGACAACCCTCGCGTGAGGCGCTGATGGATTGGTCCCTGGGAGAATTTTCTCTGAGCCCTCAAGCTCCTGAGTTCCCTGGATTTGTTTCCCCTCCCTGCCCCCAGCAGGACTTTTCAGGTCCTCCCACCAGGAGGAGGAGAGCGCTCCCGGCCCCTCGAGTCTGGATGGTTTTATTGTCTGGTATGGACTGTGGGATGCATCGCCATGAGTGCTGAAGTCCTTCGTCTCTGACCCGTGAGACTCATGTCTCCTGCCAGCATCCGTGGACCACAGCAGGCTAACTGCCTGCAACTGAATTGGGTGAAAACGCATCCCAGATCGAACACCAGCCCCGCACTCTCCCAACCTCAGGACCCCTGCAGCCTCTGTTCCCTGAGCCTGGCGCATGTTCCCTCAGCAGTCCCCAAGCTCTGGAACTTCCTCAGATCTGTGTTGCTCCTGGCCCTCCAAGGACCAGAGACAGGCTCAGCCGTGCAAGGCTTTTATTAGGGGAAATATCCTCATGAAAGGAAATAAGGAGGAGCAAGGAGAGGCCGGGCTTGCGGTCTGGGGGTTACCGAAGTCTGACCCCACGGTTGGAGAGAAGAGAAGAGGCATCATGGAAATGTCCTAGGGTTCTCTGCAGGCAAAACTCCTGAGCCTAAGCTTGCTGACGAGGGGTCCGGTCCCCCATCAGAGAGGTGGGGAGGTGGCAGCCAGCAGCTTTGAGAAATATAACTTTCCAACCACTCCCCCTCCAGTGCCCCTACCATCCTCCCCTGCTTTGTGCCTTTTTGAGTGTGCGCGTTATTCACTGATTCTTTAATTATTTGCTTACTTATCAATTCCCCTATCCTTTGCCACTAAAAGGTAAGCTTCATGACGTGAAAATTTTTTTCCCCAGAAATGAAGAGCTTTAATATTCACACCACCCAGACTAAATATCACGGCAAATTTGATAAAAACCAAGAGAAAGTAAAATTGAAACCGGGGGAAGGAAGGGGCGGATAGAGGGAAGGTGACACCAAATGCACCGAGCACGCTTGGGGGGGTGCAGGGGGGACACCACCTCCAGAGACAGATCCTAGCACAGGGCAGGAGCGGTCCACACCAGCTCCAGCCTCCTCAGAAGCCAGAGAGATGCGCGGTATGGGGATTTTCATCTGCTTTGTTCACTGCCATGTCCTCGGGACATGGAATAGTGTCTGGTAGTCAAAACAATTGTTGGAAGGAAGGAAGGAGGGAGGGAGGGAGGAAGGAAGGAAGGAAGGAAGGAAGGAAGGAGCCTGGACCTCCCTGCCTCCAGAACCTCGAGAAATAGCTGTGTGTTGTGTAAGCCGCCCGTGTCCGGGGTTCGGTGGCGGCAGCCTCAGTGACCGGGGCCCCGCCCACCATTGGGCCATGGGAGGGAGCATCCGGAACCTTCTCAGGCCACTCTCAGGCAAACATTTTCTTCTCCAGAAGTCTGTGTGGTGATAGGAAGTGGGAAGGCCTTTCTGGCGGCTGCTGCTAATTCACAAGGAGACAGGAAGTGGCACCTTCCTGGCTGGTGGTGGCAGGCGTGGATGAGGAGGGAAGGGGGACAGTGTCCTCTGGTCAAACCTCTAATTTTCTAATTTCCCATCCACTCAAATTTCCTCTCAAATTCCTGGACGCTCTCCAGCCTCAGTGCCCTGATGGGGGGGGGGGGGCGGCTCAGGGGCAGGCAGGTAGCCCTACCATGTTGCTATGGCAACAGAAGGCAGCTGCAGGGGCCACCTGTCACTGCCTGCAGGGCTGCACGCCCTGTCATCTGGACAGGCCTGTGGAACCTTAGGGGGACTGTGGGTCGCAGGCCGCAAGCAGGCGCAGCTGCCCCCCTGCCCACTCCCCCTGCGGGTCGCCAGGCCCCTGGGTGTGTGTACGGGCCCCAGTGCCGCCTTCTTCTGGCTCCACCCACCTGTCACCCCCGCCCCTGCCTCGGCCTCCGTTTAGCGGGGAGGCCCATCTCCCAGACCTGGTAGTTGTTCCGTGACTGCCTCCAAATCGAGGTGGGCATCAGGGCTGCCCCGCTCCCCTGCCTGCTCCCCACTCCGCCCGGCCCGGGTACCACTCCCAGATGGCCGCTGAGGCTCCCGCTGAGGCTTCCCGGGGCTCTTCTCTCCCGCCTCCCTGCCCCCTCCAGCCCCCTCCCGCCCTGCGGCCCCTGCCCTGGCCACCACCTTCTCTCCACCTGAATTATCACCTCAGCCTCCCAGCCAGCCCCTGCCGCCACTTTCTCCTCCTGCCAGGCCGGCGCGGTTTGGGCTCAGGGTCTCACGCCTTGTGTCATGAGCCTGACCCCTGTCCAGACCCTCCCCCAGCAAGGCTCGCAGCTGATTCGGATTGGACTGGGGGGGGGGCAGCGGTGGGCACTGGGAGGGGAGAAGGAGCGTCACTGTGGCCCGCCCCATCCCCCTCCTTCCTCATCTTCCGTGTCTGGATAACGCAGTGGGGCAGGCCCACTGCTGCTGGGGTCTGCAAGCAGGGGAGGAGTGGGTGGCGTAGGCAGTCACCCGCTCGGCCTGGTGTCACCGGCTCTGCCTCTGTATTTGTGCTTAAGTGGACCCAAACAGGTGTGGTCAGTTCCCCTCCAAGGACCGGCCAGGGCTGGGGTCTGGAAGGAATGCGTGGCCAGCAGACACTGAAGACATTATGTTGAACCAAGAAATGATGAACACAGAATCATGGCAGTGTCGGCGGAAATAAAAAGGGAAGACACGCGCGCAGGAGAATGCAGCCTGAGAATCAGCTAGTCTTAGCAAGTCCTCGGGTGCGGAGGACGTGGGGCAAGGGAGCCGAAGCTGGGGTGCTCCAGCCAGGGCGCTCCGAGGGTGGTGAAGCCGGCCGTGGTGACCGGGCTGGACGAGTTTATTCTGGATACTGGGGAGGGGAAAGTGCACCCAGCACTCCGGGTCTTTGAGGCCTTGTCTTGCTGGTTCCTCTGGGTTCTTCCGCACAGCAACCCGGCGAGGCAGGCCCGGTGGGGCAGGTAATGGCATTCCCATGTCACGGATGAAGATGCCAGCAGCTGTTGGTGTCATGGGCCTCGGTCCCCAGGGTGACAGAGCCTGGAACTGGCACGAAACCTGGGCCCCTGAGCTGGGGAGTCAGGCTGGTCTGGGCTGGGATCGCCTTGATTTCTTGCTCAGTCTTTGCCCAGACTGTACCTGCCTTCGTTTTCTGGCTTCGAAAGTTGAAATCTCTCCTTTCTGTGTAGTTTTGACCAGAGATCTTCTAATCGGTCAATTTCAGAGGTACCAATTCCTTCTGCCATATTTAACAGTATTTCTGAAGCATAATTGTAAGGATGCAGGTCCGATCCGGCCCTCACCACCGGGCTGTCCCAGACTTCCCGGAGCCGGTCGCGGCGCACCTGCACCTCTGCGGTGGAAATGCGCCCAGCGGCCGTGGGGGGGGGGGGGGGCGTTCCCCAGCCGGCCGCAGGTCCGATCCAGCCTCCCCTTTACTTAAAGGGGAAGGCGCCGGCTTCTCCTGAAAGGGCGCGAATTAAGGAGGGACAGCTCCTGCGACGCCCAATCGGGGGAGGCTGGCCAATACCTTTGACCTCTCTAGAGGCAGGCCTAGTCACGCCCCATGTGGGGCGTCCTGGGCCCACTCTGATTGGTCAGTGCTCCGGATGGTGTGATTGGCTCTCACAACTGCCAGTATTGATGGGGGGGTTAGGGATTGGATCACTGTATTTCCTGTACCTCCCCCTCCCAAAGGCATAAAAGGCCCTGCCCTGCCTTTGTTCGGGGCTCTCTCACGTGGCCAGCGGGTCATTTGGAGACTCTGAGCCCGAGCTTAAGCTTGTAGTAAAGGCCCTTTGCTTTTGCAGGCATGACTCGGTCTCCCTAGCAGTCTCTGGTGCTTGTTTTGGGGTGTTTTGGGGCTGATCTTAAAAACTTGGGCACAACATAACAATAGGAAACGTTTATTATTGTCTCCGAGTGGGAAGGACTTTCTAAGATGGGGAACCTAGAAGCTGTGAAAGAAAGAAAAAGAGAAGGAGGAAAGAGTGAGGGACAGAGGGAGGAAGAAAAGAAAGAAAAAGAGAGAAAGAAAGAAAGGGAAAGTGAGGAGGGAGGGAAGGGGAGGGTGAAACTAATAAATTAGGCTCTGTAGAAGTAAATACTGCAAAACCACCATAAATGAGGTCAAAATGCAGTCTAGGAAAAATACAGTATTTGCAATCCATATCACTAAAGACTAATTATCCTAAGAAATAAAGAGCCCTACAAATCAATCTGGGAAAAAAAAAGCAACGAGCAAGTAAGAAAGAGGGCAAAGGATACGAACACAGATTCCAGAGAAGAAAATACAAATGTTTCTTGAACGTGTGAAGATATACACAACCTCAAATGAGATTTTTTTAAATGTTTATTTATTTTTGAGAGACAGAGACAGCGCAAGCAGGGGAGGGGCAGAGAGAGGGAGACGCAGAATCCGAAGCAGCTCCAGGCTCTGAGCTGTCAGCACAGAGCTCGACGTGGGGCTCGAACTCACGAAAGAAGAGATCATGAACTGAGCCGAGAAGGCCCCCCAACCAACTGAGCCACCCAGGCGCCCCTAAATTAAATACACATAATAAGCCAACTTTTACCAGATAATTAGTCCAGAAACAAAAAGATTGATACTGAGGGAAAGAGAGAGAGGGACTGTCATGTATTGCTGGCAGGAGGATGGACTGTGTGGATCCTCTGGAAGGGGAAATCTATCACTAATCTGAAGATGCATATGCCCTTTCAATCAAAATTCCACTTCTAGAAATTTCTCCTGCACGCATACTTATTCTTGTGCTAAATTACAAACGTACAAAGTCGCGTTACAATAGCATTTGTAACAACAAAAAAGGAAACACCACCTAGAAGGTTACGCCCTTCATTCCATGGTGGTTTTCTGTCTGAAACAGGAAGAGCTCCGTACTGATAGAGAATCTCCAAGCAGGACCCAACGTGCGAAGCAGTACGTACAGCAGAACGCCGTTCGCGCAGACTCGAAGTGGCTGCGGAGTGCCGTTTGCACGTGGGTGTGAGGGACTTCCCTGGAAGGGTGAACAAGGAACCGGGAGCACACGATGTCTCTGGGGGGGGGAACTGAGTCGTTGGGAACAGGGAAGGAAGGGAAGACGTTTGGCTCTAAACTCTTCTACAGTTCTAGAATTTACCACCTTGGTGTATTATCCATTAATCTATAGGACATAAAAGCGGAAGGAGAAAGCGTACTGAAAGGAGTCACTTTAACCGGCCCGTGCTGGGTGAGGGTTTGGAACGGACGTCTGTTAGCGTCTGAGCTGCCTGGCAGGCGGCCACACGCCGCGGCCACAAGCACCGCACTCCGATGAGCTCCCGGCTGCCCTGGGTCCGGCGTCCAGGTGAGGCCTAGCCGGGTCCCTGGCGCAGGGTCTCAAGAGGCCCCCGTGAAGGTGTTGGCTGGACTGCGTCCTCATCGGGAGGCTGGACTGGGGAAGAATCCAAGTCCACGTTCGTTCAGGTTGATGGCGGAATCCAATTCCTTGCAGTTGTGTGACCGGGAGACCTGGCCTCGCCTGGGGGCCACCCTGAGTTCCTAGGGGGGAGGGGTTTTTTGAAAATAAATCATGGAAATAAGCATACAGAGCAAGGAACTCACCCTGAAGGCACATCTGACCGTGTCCCTGGATGGGCCCCTGTGTGCCCCGGTGCCCCAACTCCTCCTCACGGGGCCCCCTGTCACCAACAGGTTCAGCTCCTGACACCCCCCCCACAGCCCTACCTGCCAGCCACCCCCACAACCCTCACGGCTGCTGGGACAGACCCTTTGCCCCCCTCCCTGAGAGATGATGCTCCCCCTACGCCCTCCACTTTCTTTCACAGGCTTTTACTCTGCTTGTAAGCTCTCCCGGGAAGCCTCTACCAGCCCCAGGGCTAGTCCCACCCCCTCCCCGGACCCTCCGGGCACTTGGAACAACGTCACCAGCTTCTGCCCAGTGTTGAGCACCCGCCGTGGTGCCAGGCCCTGGGCCTCAACTCTAGCTTCCGTTAAAATCCATCCTAGAAAACATTACTATCCATTTTCTTAAAAAGAGAAACAGAGACTTACAGTCACTGCCTAGACCAGGATGGCACAGCTGGGCACGGACCCAGGATTCAAACCCGGCCCCTTCCCACAGCTGCAGTCAGTTACAGTTCCCCACCCCCACCCCCACCCCCAGGCCAGTGGATCCGAAACTCTTCCAGACTTTGGCTTTCGGTAAGAAACCAAAATAGTCCTTACCTATGGATACAAATAGTTCAGGAAACAATATCCTTTCTACTTTCAGTGCCCTCTGGCCTTTTCTATTTTATTTCATTTTTTTAAGATCATTTGTTTGCTTTTTGAGAGAGAGAGGAGAGAGAGAGAGAGAGAGAGAATGCACAAAGGACAAAAAGAGAGAATCCCAAATAGGCTCTGTGCTGTCAGCTTGGAGCCTAACAGGGGGCTTGATCCCACGAACTGCAAGATCATGACCTGAACCGAAATCAAGAGCCAGACGCCTGACCCAGCCACCCAGGCGCTCCTTATTTCATTTTCTTAAATACTGGCTGTGATCCACCAAACTGACTTCATGGTCCACAGATGGTAGCAACTCTGAGTTTTGTTTTTTGTTTTTATTTAAATTCAGGTTGATTAACATACAGTGTAGTCTTGGCTTCAGACTGCTCTTCATGTTGTTTCCAGAGTTGTAAATTTCAGCCACTCTGACGGCGTGAGGTGGGAGCTCAGCGTGGTTTTGACCTGTATGTCCCGGACGTGAGTGACGTTAAACAGCGTGTCATGTGTCTGTTGGCATCTGGACGTCCTCTGTGGGGAAGTGTCTGTTCATGTCTTCTGCCCATTTCTTCACTGGATTATTTGTTTTTTGGGTGTTGAGTTTGACAAGTTCTGTATGGATATGGCTACTAACCCTTTATCCGATGTGTCATTTGCATATATCTTCTCCCATTCCGACAGCCGCCTTTTAGTTTTGTTGGTTGCTCCCTTTGCTGTGCAGAAGCCGAAGTCCGAGTTTAAAACCCGGCTCTGAATCCACAGCTCCTGCCTCCACAGGCCTCGCCCAGACCCCAGCACACAGTAGGTGCTCAACAAACCCCCAGCCTGACTTCCACCAAATCAGGACTCTGCCCTGGCCTGGGGAATAACCGATTCCCCGAACCCGTAGACAAGGACCCTGGGGCCCAACCGTCCCTGCTCCCTGCCGTGAATCCCACCCCTCAGCGTCAAGTTCAGAAGCGAGCAGGAGCTCCGGAGAAAAAGTTAGCATTGACCCCGCGTCAAGTTCCTTGTCAATCCAAGGCAGCAGCCCGGTTGGAGGGCCTCCCCCCGCCACAGTCAGGGTCAGGTTCCTGGCCTGGTGGCCGCGCAGCCCTGGCGTGGGGGCAGAGGAGTGGCCGAGGACGAGGCTGCCCACACGGACAGGGCAGGGTTCCATGCCGCCCCGGGGCAGGGGTCCCTGCCAGCCAGCCAGTGATTGGCCCTGGATTCCGCCTCCAATTAAACAGTCTAAGAGGCTGGATTCTAAATTTAGCACCAAACTCTGGGAAGCAGGTGGACCTGCGGGCAGCACAGTGGGCCGTGAGGTCGCTCCTCTATCCCCCCTCTGCCGGGAGGTCCCCATGCCCAAGGACCTGCCGCTGATGCCGGGGCCCCAGGCTGGCAGAGCCAGCGCCTTCAAGCTCCCCCTCTGAAAGCTGCCTCTCCGGGGGCGGGACATGCGGCAGGTGACACCCCGAGGAGTCTTGGCCCCTCCGTGTCCCCATCGGCCACATCACTGCCCTGATCCGGCAGTCCTCCGGTGTCCCTGCCCTGGTGTGCCCCCATCCCACTCCGTCTGCTCGTCCTGAGGCTGCTGGGGTCCTGGGGGCCCCTGGGGGGTCCTGGGGCGGGGCTGGGGCGGAGCCGAGGTGGGGCTGGGGTGACTCCTGCCCCGTCCTCAGGCTGAGAGGGCTTTTCAGGCGCAGGTGAGTGATGGGCACACACGCAGCCCCTGAACCACAGACTGTAACCGGACCTCACGCGGGGCGCTGCTCTCTGCTGCGCCCCTTGGCGTGGGGCCTGTAACTGGACTCCTCGGTTTCTCTGACTTCCAGGCCAGGTCTGTGTGCCCAGCTCCAGGAGGCGGGTCCATCGAGGCCAGAGGCAGCAAGGACAGACACAGCTCTCAGTCCGTCTGCGGGGGACCAGCCCACACACCACAGTCGAAAGGTCCTGAGTAGGGGGTTGGTTCGGCGAAAATATCTCTAAGAAAGAAGACGGACAAGACGAACAAGACAGACAAGACAGACGAGACAGACAGCGTGGATGGCGGTTGGTAGAAAAAAGGACCTTTATTAAGATAGCCAGGGTCTTATATACCCTGGGTGATGACATCATTTCTTTAAGGATTACATAGTTCAAGGTCCCTGAAGTAAAGACATGCTCCAGGGAAGGTTATTCTTATCAGTAAGTAACAGGTTTAAGTCATTGCAAAAGGAAGACTCCCCTAATAATAGTCTGATTTTAAACATATGATGAGCCTGAAGGATTCTATGAGGAGACACACATTCTTTAAGGCCCTTCATCAGTTCTTCAAAGGTGGGATGCTTATCCTTAAGCAAATCTTTTAGGAGAGGATTCTGTTCACTCCCAACAGCAGACAAAGAGCCAGAAAAGTAAATCATAGGATGAACAGAAGTCACATGTGCGGCCCAAGAGGCAAAATATTGTTTGAGGGTTATTATTGCCTACTGGGCCCCAACATCTGTCCTTGTGGTTTGTGAAAGTCTTGCATCTTGGGAAAACCATCAGTCCCAGAGAAACAGGATAGCTGGTCACCGTTCTGGCTGACAGGCTCCAGCCGGGTCTCGCTCTCCCCAACTTTCCTTCCAGCCCCTCCCCCAGGCCTGCTCTGTGGGATTCAAGGCCCAGCACCAGATGCAAATAAACAGCCTTCCAGAGACTGCTTAATCATCGCCATGTTGTGAAGGCTAAACCCGGTAAAGTGGATAGATGATTAGATAGATATAGATAGATAGATAGATAGATAGACAGATGGATGAAAGGTAGGTAGAAGAATGAATGGATAAATGGATGAATGGTGGGTGGGTGGGTGGAGAGATAGATAGACGATGGGTAGAAGATTGAATGGATGGATAGATGGGTAGATGGATGGATAGATGAATAGATGGGTGGATGGATGGGTGGTTTGGTGGGTGGATGGATGGATAGATGGGTGGATGGATGGATGGGTGGATGGATGTGGGATGGGTGGATGGATGTGTGGATGGATGGATGGATGGGTGGATGGGTGGATGGATGGGTGGATGG
>PJEM01018673.1:5877-18209 GCA_004023845.1 Helogale parvula | reverse complement strand
CAGGCCCCCCTTACCACCCACAGACCGGCCAGGCTTCCTCTAAGCGTCCACTTGGGTCGAGCCCGTACCCCCTCCAGTCTCGCTCGGATATGGCCCCCTTCCCCCACCACTGTGTTGAAAACTGCCCCTGCCACCTCCTAGCCTCCTTACCTGCACGGCATCGATGTGACTTAGCTTCTAACCCTGCTTCCGTCTCTGAGTCCCCACCGCACGAGCGGGTGTGCTCCTCAGGGCCGGGGCATCTCCTCTTCGGGCCTCTGCTCCTCCCCCACCCCCACCCCAGCACTCCAGCAGTGCCAAATACCCAAGGTGCTCGGGAAGGATTTGCGGAAGGCGGGGTGGGTCACGCTGTCCCCCTGGGCCTTGCCTGGCCTGTCGTGAAGGAGGCAGGGGCACTGAGGCAGTTCCCCGGTCCTGAGGTCTGTGGGTCTCCCCCCCGGGGGCCGCAGGGCACCCGTAAACCGGATCCTCTCGGGGGACGAGCAGACAGCAAATCAGGGCCTCCCTTTCACTCGTGGACTAGGAAACGTGAGAGCCATTTTTGCCATCCTGAAACTCCAGAGGAGTGAGGCCACTTCCTACCAAGCCTCAAGCTCGCGGGAAGCGGGAGCAGAGCCCTGTCTCCTGACCCTCCTGCCCGGCGGGCACTGGGAGGGGCCCAGGAAGCGATCTGGGGACCCCCGATGGGCCCCCCCATGGTGGCGGGCGGCAGGCACACAAGCACGCCCCATCGAACACAGGACTCCACGGGGGACACACAGAAGGGGACGCAGAAGCCAAAGCCACAGGGACCACCATCTGTGCTGCCTCAGTTTCCAAAGCAGAGCTCTTCTGGGGCTTGAGGAAGGGCCTGTTCTTTCAAAGCGCTGGGCTCTTTCTAGGGGTCCCTGAGTCCTCTGGGTGGGGTCTCCAGCCGGCTGGGGCCTTGTCCTCTCTCTGCCAACACACCCCTGACCACCCAGAGGGGGTCCTGGGGGACCTCAAAGGAGAAGGCAGGACCTGGGTGGTTAGGGAGGTGGGACCCAGAGCAGGCAGCAGGCCCGTCCACAGGGTCCAGGCTGGGGTAGGGGGCTAATGTCCCCTCGTGGTCTTCTGGGGACAGTGAGTCTCATCCTGTAAGGCTCAGGACCCTCTGTTATAAGAGGCACTCAATGCCACCCCCGCCCTGTGCACAAGCCAGGTTCGCTGCTGCTGTGACACACCACACACGCAGTCCAGACGGGACGCTAGGTGCAGGATAAAGGAAAATAACAGCAGCCTCTAATAAAATACGTATTTCAGTGAGACCCCTTCAGAGGGGGTGCCGGTGCGAGCGGAGCGCCGCTGCCACGAAGGAGCGGGTCCGCTGCTCTGTCCCCGCTGCTCACGCATCTCCTTCCCTGCGCCGCACTCCCCTCCGCCTCTCCGCTGCCTGGCACCGTGTCTAACACATGGCAGGTGCTCGATAAATGCTCGGTGAAGGGATGGATGAAGCACTGAACACGAGCTCAGCCCCAGGAGAAATGTGCCGATGGTGTCATGAGTGGGATGGGCCAGGCCCCGCCCTGTCAGCCAGCGGAGGCCCCGGCAGCGCGGCGGTGGCGGCGGCCGGGTGCACGTGCGTGCGCGCTCCCGCTGGTGCCCCGCCCCTCTCAGCGCCCTGCGTGCTCCTTGGGGGCAGGGCCGCTCTCGTCTTCTCGGCGCCCCCCTCGGCGCCCCACAGCGTCTGGCACAGAGTGGGTGCTCAATAAATACCCGTTGAATTTAACGCATCTCAATTCAACAAACATTTATTGAGCGCCCACTGTGTTGAGTGTCACACTCCTACCTTCCTTGGGCGCGCGACAGACGGGTGTCCCGGGGATGCAGCCGGGCGTGCCTTGCTGCCTGCAGATGCTCTGCCCGAGCACGGTCGGCTCCCATTGGAACTGGTGTCGGTGGACTCACGCTGGGAGCTGCTCAGGGAGAGTCCACGGAGCCCCAGGAAAAGAGGGGACTGGCCTTCCGGTTATGGGTGCTGCCCACCCCCCCTCAAATTTCACAACTGGCCGGCAGCTAGCAAGGCACGCCGATGTCGGCATGGCCAGTAGCCTGGGTCCATGCGCATCAGTAGACAAGGCAACGTCTTCAGGGCAGAAGTGAGGGCATGGGTGACGGCACAGCGGGCTTCCGGCTCAGAGGAGCGACATCGGGACACCACAGAAAGTGAAGGAATGACAGAGCCATCAGACTCATCAGAAGCAAGCCAAGGGGAAGGTCACACACACAGACACACACGGGCACACACACGTTGTTTGCACTTGGAGGCACCTCCCCCGTTAGATGGTGGATTCTGCGAGGCTCGGGGAGTCCTGCAGGCCGGTGGGTGGAGGGGGCGCTGGCCCGGCCCCACCTGTGGTCCCCCGTGCCCAACGATGGGAAGGCCACAGTGGGGGCGGGGCCGAAACAAGACCTTACAGGTGTGTGATTGGCTGATCAAATCAGCGCGCGCAGCCTCGGGGCCTCGCGGGGTCCTCTACTTCCGGGACACCTGGGGCGCCTGGTGCCTGTGGGTGCAGGTGAGGACGCACAGGCCACGCGGCAGGTCGGCGGCCCCCGGAGACCCCACCGGCAGCCCCTCCGTCTCTGGCCTCGTTTTCTCTCCACACAGTGGGCTGCGAGCATAAGTGGGTTCCCTGGGTCAGCGGGAGGCGGGGGCCGGGCACCGCCCAGCAAGCGGAGGGCGGAAGGCGGTAAGGGCCACCCTGGCGTCCCCAGGCACTGGCTTCCCGAGAGCTCCTGGGCCTCGCCGGGCCGCCACGACACGCGGGCACGGGAGGGCATCTGGGACGCCACGAAGCTCATGCACCCGCTTCCAGAACAACTGCCGTTAGAAACCAGGGGACACAAAGCAGCAAAGGCCCGGGCCCCGTGTGCAAGTCCTGCACCGCCCAGGGCAGCGGGTGTCTGGGAGCAGAGAAGGGCTGGGGGCTGACTGCGGCTGGCGGGCTGTGCGGTCATGGGCCCTGGACCTGCACGCCCCCTGCGGGCGGGATGGGCAGCTGGGAGGAGCGGGCCACCGCAGTGCTCGGGTCCCTCTGGGGGACTGTATTGACGTGGCCTTCCCACGGTGACATCCAGCCTGTGCACTGGCCCAGAGACGCCCACGTTTAGAGGGCTGCACCCCAGGTGGGGCCAGAGGCGCGGAGGGCGGGGGTCACAGACGTCCACTTACAAAGCTCACCCACAAAACGGTGCCCGTTTGCTGAGCTTGGCGCCCTGCACCAAGAGCAATGCCCCGCCGCCTTCACCCCTGCTCCTCCCCCCGACGCTTTTGCTCATCAGCCCCATTATGGTTCACAGTCATGAGGATGAGAATGACAATGAATCTGTTCGCTGAGCACCTACTATGCACCAGGCAGAGCGCTGGCTGCGTGCACGTGTCCCCTCCTCTGGTCTTTACGGACCCGGCCAGACAGACGGGTGGAACGGAGGCCCCGCGGTGACAAGCGGCCCAGCCGGCATCGGCTCTGTTCTCTGATTCCGAACTAAGCCTCGCACGTGCCCACAGGACCCCTCCCGCAGCCCCTCCGGGATTCAGAGACGATATCCAGGCCTCGGGGTTCATCAGCCTACAGCTGGCTGGGGGTCTCCCCCGGAATTCACAGCCTCGAGAACATGCCATGTGGAGCCTTGCGCTGCATCTCAAAACCACTCCTAGTCTAGCCCTCCCGACCCCAGAGCCAGACAGGTGTCACCCAGACTCCCCGCGGACGGGGCGCCCCCAGTCCCCGGGCCCCGGCTCGGGCAGCAGCGCCCGGTCATCGACTCCCAGTCTGGACTCCCCTGCCTGGACCATGCTCATGTCTGCTCCGGAGGGAAAAGGCCCTCAGCTTCCAGCCTCGCGGCCCGGACGCCTTCTTTGTAGAAGAGCCTGCGATTCCGATTCGGCTCTCTGGGCTCTTGCCAGCTCCAGAATATTCCGGGAGACATGCCAGCGTGCCCCCCGGCGGCACACTAGCTAACGGCGTCCAGGGGAACCTCAAACGGAAGAGGGTCCTCACTCCTACCTGGTTTGCTCTTATATATTTTTAATGAGCAAGGCTTGGATGGGGGATGGGTTCCAGGGTGTGGGGCCCCTTGGCTGCGAGGCCTTTCAAGCCACAGGTACAGCTCTTTGCTCAAATGAACCACTCACGTGAGTAAAAGTTGTCCCCTTGCACTGTCTGGAGAGGGTCTCTATCGGTCCCGCTACTGAGGGAGAAAGACTGGCTGTCTAGGTCTGGAGAATTAGTCCGAGTGTCTGCGTCCCCCTTGAGAATCAGCCAGCTCGTTTTCTGCTGAGAGAAAAAACAAGTCACGTGACTTTCAAGGTCACTGGCCACGGCGCCACCCCATTTCACAGATGAGAAAACAGTTCGGGGAGGTCAGGGCTTCTCACGGGGCGCATGGGGGGGGGCCTCCCTCCCTTAAGGACAAGCCCAGGGCTCCAGCTGTCAATCCAGGGGAGGGAGACTCAGCCCGGGGGCCACACCCTGCCCAAAGCCTGCTCTCGTCATGGACGTGACCCCAGGCTCCGCCTCAGGCGGTTCTCACGGCACAGGAGCTGCCCCAGAGGCCGCACGGCCCCCAGACGCTCAGTGTTCGCCCTCGGACCCCTTCACAGAACACCCCCGCCAAGCTGACCTCCAGCAGTCGCCCCAGGGGCCCCCAGGACACACTTGGATGTATTTTCCTTTGTTTTTGGACGTCTGCTCAGTCATAGAGCCGTGACCGGGTCACAGGGGCGCGTGCTGGGGGCTTTGGCAGGAGACCAGCTAGTCCCCTGTGGAAGGAGGAGGCTCGTAAATCTGGCCCCTGCGGCTCGCGGCCTCGCGGGGCCCGACCAGGAGCGGACCGTGAGCGTGGGGGCCTGAGGTTTCCGCAGGAGGACGCCCACGACACCAGGCGCCCTTGGGGCAGGGCCGCTCCGAACCAGCCTGTGCCCGCATTACCTTCCTGTTGTCCTGCTCCAAAACGCCGTCCTCTCTGTCCGGGCGCCTCGCGGCTGGAAGGGAAGGCGGGCCGGTCAGGGTGAGGCACCGTGCGGTCCGGCCTCCCCGCCACGTTTGCCCAGAAACAGAAGGAGGTCAGGACAAGGGCACTGCGCGGGCCTTTGCAGGGCTGGGGGACAGGACGCGCCGGAGAAGGCCCGCGGGGACACTGCGGGCAGCGGCCCTGAGCCCCGCACGGGATGATTCTCAGACCCAAGCGCGGTGTGCACAGCAATGAGCTCCTAAAACTCCATTCAATGCCCCCCCCCCCCGCCTCCGCTTTCCACGCAGAGAGATCGAGCTGTTTTCAGACGCGGCCACCACGTGGCATCTTGAATAACGCATTGTCTAGTTTCCCAGTTTAACCTAACGTAACAGGAGGCTTGGGTCACCCAGCGCCTACCGTGCCAGACACAGCCAGGAAGGCGCTACTGCTCACCCCTATGCAACCCCTTTCACAGATCGGGAGACTGAGGCTCAGAGACAGGACGCGCCTTGCTCAAGACCACGGATCGGGGGTGGCAGAGGCTGACATGTGAACCCAGGGGTCTGTCTCCAGAGCCCTCCCTCTGCCCTCTCACTTCCTGCCGCCCGCAGGGCACACAACAGTCAGTGAGCTCTGGCCCTGGAGAAGGTCCTCGAAGGGCTGCAAAGGAGGTATGACATTCAGCCCGAGGGGACCTCGGCGGACTCGAGCAGGCCCAAGTCCACGCGGCAGCAGTGCGCCCACCAGGAATGCTGCCTGGAGGGGGAGGAAGGTGCTGTGCTCTCCGCGGGCCGTTTCCCGGCGGGGGTGGGGACTGCCCCCGGCTGGGCCAGCAGCACGTCCCAGCACGTCAGATCAAGCAAATTACACGGTTCTCAGGATCTGACCCAGGGCGTTCCGTACTAAGACACGGAGCCCATGCACGGGCGACTAAAGGAGAACCCCAGGGTCCTTGTCCACCCTCCACGGGGGCCGAGGCCGCGGGAAGGACGGGCCGGGGGCGGGTTCCTTACCTGCCGCCTGCGGAGGACCTGGACCTTGCAGCCTTTTGGAGCACCCTGCCTCGTGCGCCACCAGGGACAAGACTGACATCAGGCCCGAGAGCTTGGACACTGGGGACTGGGCTATAGGACCTTGACAAGATAAGGTCACAGTTGAAGAGCATTCTGGACACGCTGACGTCTCGTCACTCCTGACGGCTACCTGTGTCTCCGAATTCTTCCCGGAGAGACCGAGCTTCTCCAGGGTGAAAATAGAACCCTGCTCCCTCCACTCCTGGGGGCCAGTTGACAGCCAGCTTGCGCAAGTGAGGAGCGCGGCGACGGGCAGCGGCCGGGGCAGGGAGTGAGGCGGACGCACGCCTGCCGTCGGGGCTCGCCGGGTGCCCGGACAAGGGCCGTCTCTGAGCAGCAGAGACCTGAGGGTCTGGCTGTACGCCAGCCGTGACTTGGCAGCCAGCCCCCGAGCACGCTCTGGGGACAATCGGGCTAGTGGCTCCTTGGAGTCCCGGGAGCACAGCCATCGCCCAGCCAGAGAAGGCCTCTGGGGCTGGGTCCACGGGTAAAAGCCGTGAGCACACCCCTCATGAGCCCTGGGGGCCCCCAAATGCACCGCCGCAGTGGGGGTAATTTGCAAGTGCAAAAAAACCCCAAACAACCAACGGGCCCTTTGGGACGTGAAATCCCAGCCCTGGGAGGTCCCGCCACAGGGACAGAGGCCACCCGGGGTTTGGGATGTCCCACAGCTGTGGCTGACAGGTTGGGTCACACACGTGCTGGCTGTAGAGCGACCTCAGGGTTCAAAAACCGGCCCTGCCACCAACGAGGAAGTTTCTCTGCCAAGTCTCTGCTAGGTGTGCACAACTGAAATGGACTCACACCAGGGGTTTTCCAAGGCCAAGTGTGCCAGCCGGAGACGCACAGGACAGATCCCAAGACGTGGGGGGGGGGGGGGGGGGTGAGGCGGGGGAGAAAAATACAGGGATCCGGAACTTTGTACTGTTTGTAGCCTGCTCCCTTAACAGCCCCGAGCCTCAGTTTCCTGATCTGTAAAATGGGCAGGTGACGCCCCCCCACCAAGTTGCAAGGATCCTGAGATAAGGTATGTGGATGTGGGAACACACTGGAGAGGTCTGAAAATCGGGAATAAACAAGAGGCCAGCTTTGCGGCTGGGAGGAGGCCGTCTCAGGGCGCCGGGAGACAGCCAGCCAGGAGACGGGGCTCGTCTGTCCTAACACACCAGGCAGTTCTCTCCGAGCCCGGGTGGCTCCGCCATGAGGCACCCTCCTGGGACAGCCCCGAGGACCCCGGGCGGAGGCATCCCAGGAGAGAGGCAGGTCCCGGCTTTCTTTCTGGACCCACAGCCCACCTGGCTTCCCTTTCCTCTCATCCCAAGACAGGATTCCCCAAACCCCCAAAATAAGACTCAAGCTCACCCAGACACACATGAGAAGTGGTGTCCTTAAAGCCCTTAAATCACAGCTCAGCGAAGCTGGGACTGACACAGGAGCGTGTCGCTGGGCCCTTGGTGCCACACAGCAGAGAGGTCAGGGGCTGGGCTCGGGGTCAGGCAGACCAGGCGTGGGCTCCGGCCGGGCCACAGAGGGGCCGCTGCTCGTCCCCAGCCTGAGTGCCACCCTCAGAGTGGCCAACGGGAAACACGCTAGCACTGATGGAGCGTCAGAGCAGAGCAGGGGACATCCCACAGCAGTGACGGGGCGCTACCCGCCCTCCTCCTCGGCACCAGCGCCCCCGCCCCCCGGGGCCGGCAGGCTGGAGGCTCACTTCTCCCCAAACGGGAATGGGACGCGAGCGCCAGAAAAGTGGACGCTAAGTCAGAGCAACAACAACGACGACAAACTCTTGAGCTGGAAACGGAATGAAACGTAAATGCACTGATTGAAGACTATGGTTTTCAGGGGCGCCCGGCTCAGTCGCTTACGGGGTCCGACTCTTGGTTTCAGCGGAGGTCATGATCTCGCGGTTTCCTGAGTTCAAGTCCCGCATCAGGCTCTGGGCAGGCGGCACAGAGCCTGCTTGGGATTCTCTCTCTCCCCCTCTCCCTGCCTCTCCCCCACTCACACTCTCTCTGTCTCTCTCAAAATAAATAAACAAAAAAAAAACCCCTATGATTTTTAAACTGGTTGGATATATTGTCTTAAAGTAATTAGATGGCCCAGTAACTTAACATCATCACCCAGAGTGTCCCGAGATGGGGAGGGTCAAAGAATGGCTCCCCCCTCCCGAGAGATGGCAGGTGGGCGCTTTGCTGAGCGGGTGGGGGGTGGGTGTGCACACGCACACTCACAACATACCCTCATGTCACACACACGACACACCCACACGTTCACACAACTCACAACATACCCACCTGCTCACACAGACACGCATGCTCACACACGCTTATCCATGCATGCACACACATGCATGCACGCTCACACATGCACTCACACACACACTCACACAAGCATGCATGCTCACTCACACGCTCATGTGCGCACACACGCACACTCATGCAGACTCACACATGCATGTTCCCTCACATGCTCACACACATGCTCATACATGCACACTCACACAGGCAGGCACACTCACGCACGCTCATCCATGCACGCTCACGATGCTTGCACACACATGCACGCTCACACACGCGCATCCATGCATGCTCTCACACAGGCACACACACACACACATGTGCGCACACACATGCTCATTCATGCATGCCCACACGTGCTCACACACATACTTCCGACAGGATGAACTCTACCTGGATGGAGGGAGTCTTGTAAAACCAGTACACCCTGAATACATTCAAAACCGAATGCGTCCTGACACGACCATCACTTTCTGGTCGTCACCCGCGGAGACCCGGGTCAGGGCCGCACACGCCACCCGCGGACCCCCATCCACAGCTCGTCCATGTTCACAAAGGGACAGACTTCGCTCGTGTTCATCCCCGGAATGTGGCCAAAGGCCGGGTGGACGCAGGGGCTGCACAGAGTTCATGAAAGACTCGACACGCCCGATGCCCGAAACGGCCAGTGGGCCGCGGTCACCGCTCGGGGCTCAGCGACAGAGGAGGCCCCTCGCCTGTGGACAGGAGGGGCCTTCACACCCGGTTTAAAAACAACAACACAAGGGTCATCGCTGGTCACAGAAACAAATCAAATGTCTCCACTGGACGATTCAGTCCGAGAACCTGAGGCGGGAGCTCTCGGGCTCAGGTCCGGCTTCCGGACGCCGCAAGCAACCTCACGATCGATTCACCGCCTCTTCCGCCTCCGCCCGCACCACGGGTGTCAATTACAGGTGCGAGGCTGATAAAGGGCCAAGTCCGTGAATCCCACTTGTGGGCCACGGACGGAACACGCCCCTTTCCGTGCAGGCGTGAGCGCGGGCGCCATGGCCTGAGGACAGCATTTAACATGACAGCTCCTTCCCGCGACTGGGCCTCAGTCTCCCCACTTGTAACAAGAGGGGGCTGGTCTGGACAGTCTCGGAGAGCCCTGGCGTCTAACTAGCCCACCCCTCTCTGATCCCTGGGGGAGCTCTGTGCTCCAAGGGTCCCCAGCTGAGAGGCCATGGTGTGAACGTCACTGCCCTCTGGGAACCCGAGAGTGGGATCCATTCTCTTCCTTCTTGGGAAGAGGGACAAAACGCATGCACGCAGCTCAGGGCCTCTTGCAGTCAAGGAGAAAATAAGAACCTTGTCGTTTGTACAGTCAGAGCACGGACTGATCAGTGAGTCTCAGCAAGCACACATCTATCGGATCCCACCTCTCGGTGACACAGAGCTCAACACGGGACGTGGCTGTTTTCTCTGGGTGCGTCAGGACAGGAACTCCAAATGTGGGAACTCCTCTCCCACCTCCCCATCACGTGCACCGCACTTTACAGTTTAGAACGCATTTCCACATTCATTACTCCATCTGGTCTCAGAACCAGCCCGTGAGAAGGTCAGGGCAAAGGGCTCAGTCCTATTTTGCAGATGAGGAAACAGAGGCTCAGGAGGGTGAAGCAACGTGCCCGAATCACCCGGAAATTCCACCAAGACCCAGAGGGGAGACCTTGAGCCTTCTGCGTCCTGCTCCCCGGCTCCAGCCACCTGCTGTCTGTGCACCTGTCCCAGGAGGACTCAGGTGGAGCAGAGGCGGGCGGCCCCTCGCTGAGAGAGGGGGCCTGGGGCGCTGAGAGGACCCCCTCCCTGCCGGACATCTCTGGCCCTATTTGTGGAGGCTACGACCTCTTTACCTAAAAACTAGCTGTTCATTCTACGGTCAGAAACTCCCAAAACACAGGAGTGAACAACTAACTCTGGTTTGTTTTGTTTTCCAAAAATCAGGCTGGGCGGGGCTGTGGCCTTTGTCCCTCACCACCTTGGTTGAGCCAATCTAGACACTCCACTCAAAGGGAAACAGTTTTGGCGCACCTGGGTGGCTCAGCTGGCTGAGCATCAGACTTCGGCTCAGGTCATGATCTCACGGTTTGTGGGTCTAAGCCCCACGTTGGGCTCTTTGCTGACACTCAGAGCCTGGATCCTGCTTCAGATTCTGTGTCTCCCTCTCTCTGTGTCCCTCCCCCGATTATGCTCTGTCTCTCTCTCTCTCTCTCCCTCTCTCTCAGAAATAAACATTTTAAAAAATAAACAATTTTCATGCAAACACGCGCTCGGTTATGAACTCCACCCCAAGCCCAGGCACCTGCGTGAGCCTCGGCCTTGCGACACACAGGCGTCCTGACTCCAAGGCCTGCTGTGCGGTAATTCATGAAGGGCTCCTGGGAGCCTCCCCCCACCCCCTCCCCCGTGCCCGCATTTAACATTCAAGACCACCGGGGGTGCCTTCCCCCTCGCAGAGCGGAACACAACACAACAAAAGGAAGCATCCAGAAGCAAGAGGGAGTGACAGGCATGCAGGGAGCACGGCAGCAGAGGAAATCCGACTGTACCATGCTGTTTGTAGATAGGGGGTTTCCTATAGATGTTATCTTTTACGCCAGTGTCTGGGAAAGAAGAGAGAGAGGAGAGCAGGTGAGCGAGCAGACTGAGGTCTCCACCCCACTGTGTCCTCAGCAGCCCTCAGGCACCACATCCAACATGGCCAGACGGGATCCGGCGCCCCACAGGCGCCTGACGCCCAGGACCCACACCGCAGACCAAGTGTCACCCAGGACCTAGTCCGAGGGGCAGGGGGAGGGAGGCGGCCGCAGCGGACAGCCGGCCGGACAGCGCCGTCTCTCCGGCACGTTCCCAGGAGGGCAAAGACGTCTCCCCGGTGTCTGTGTGGCTTTGGGAGACGTTCAAACACACTCGAGCCACAGGATGCGCCAACCCGCAGAACTGGGGGGCGGGGGAGGAGAGGCTTGGGAACCGGGGCAAGGCCGTGCAAACAGACGCTCTGCGTGGCAAGGCCGACCCCACGGCCTGGGTGCCTACCTGGGACGTGGAAGTGGCGAGGCGCCTGCTGGTAGGTGCAGGGGGGAGGCTTGCTGTCTGAGAGCACCGAGAGGCTGGGGGTGCTCCGGCCACTTTCACTGCCTCCAGACGGAAGAGCAAAGACAGGTAGGAGGGAGGAAGGGGGAGGGAAAGGAGAGTATGTCAGATAGAAACCCTTGTTCCCAGGGAGCCCGTCTCCCCTGCCTGGTGGAGCCCCCCAACCCTCTGCACGGGGAAGGCAGGGGGTCCCCCCCGACATTTCCAGGCTGGGCCCCATGGCTTATTAATCCAACCTCGGGTGGACCCCTTCCGACGGCCCTGTGGCAGGGGAACCGTGGCGTCAAGGGCAGAGGCCGTGCTGGTTGTTAGTTCCTGGGGGGCTGGCCCAGCTCCGGGCTGACCCCCCGCTCCCCTTGGGCTGCACAGCTGGGGGTTCAGTCACAGCTATGCCTGAACCCAGCGAGCTGCAAACTCACCGAAACTAAAGCCTCCCTTTCTGAGTATCCTTGGATCCATGGAGGATCCACAAATTAACCCTTCAGGATAGGATCACAAAATCTGTCCCGAAAGCCACGGAGTAAGATGTTACCAGCTACAGGAGTACAAGAAAGTTGGTGTTAATCAGCTGCCGTGTTCCTAAGGAAAGGCATTTTTGGCAAATCTAGTGAAAAGAATTCTCCAATTCTGGCTCCAATTCTTATCCCATCTGGATCTGTAATTTCTGTTTTTTGCACAAGGTTGGATTATCAAGTCACGAATTTCGGCAGCCACAGTCCCCCGGGGGACCTCCCGCCCTCCGGGTAACCTCTTTGAGGAATGGCGTGATGGACAGAACGCGATGGGCACTGAACACTTTGGATGGCGAGGTGTACGTCTCATTTGAGTAAGACACTCAGAAGGCACGGCTCATTGCCCCCCCGTT
>PJEM01018672.1:0-18087 GCA_004023845.1 Helogale parvula | reverse complement strand
GGCCAGGGCGCCTCCCTGACAGAAGTTTCCAGGAGCCTTGGCCCCGGTCCCTCCTCTCACCACTCCTTGTGAGTCAGTAGGGCAGGGTTACTAGAGCCCAACTTGGCAAATGAGGAAACTGAGGCACGGCCAAGTAAGTGACTCACCCTTTTTCAAAGGGCTCATTCCCATGGGCCCGTGGCCAGGCGGTTACCGTGTGGGCCTGAGCCCGGAGGCTGGGCTGGGTCCTGGCTCGGCCACTTTCGAGCTGAGAAAATGCTAACCCTTGTGTGCCTCCATTTTTCCATCTGTAAATTGGGTAATATGTATAATTGACCCACGGCCTTTTATGAGCCTGATGAACCCAGGCAGCAACAGGAGGAGCCCGACTCTGGAACGTGGTGGCTGGTCAGCCACCAGCCCTTCCCCTCGCTCCCTCCAGGACCCTGGGCGAGTCACCAACGTCTGTCTGCAGATGGAAACAAGGACAGTGTCTCCCCTTGAGGTTCTTGTGAGGACTGGTGGCTTGATAATTAAATGCTTTAAAGTGTTTATTTAGTTGTTTTTTGTTTCATTTTGGTAGAACAATGAGAACAGTGCCTCCACAGAGCAAGCACAAGCATTTGTTAAGTAATAAAAGTAACAGGGGCGCCTGGATGGCTCAGTTGGTTAAGAATCCGACTCTAGATTTCAGCTCAGGCCATGATCTCGCGGTTCGTGAGTTCGAGCCCCGCATCGGACTCCATGCTGACGGTGTGGAGCCTGCCCAGGAGCCTCCCTCCTGTCTCTCTGCCCCCACCCAGCTCGCTCACATGCTCTCTCTCTCTCTCTCTCAAAGTAAATAAACAAACTTAAAATACTAACATACAACACAGGTGAAGTGCTTGGACCTCCACCTGATGCCTGGGTGCCCTTGGGGAATGTGGGCAGCTCTGTGTTTATCGACAAATTAGGACCAACACCAGTCATCCTGCCAAGCTGGTCCCCTCCCGTTCATGTCATCTGCCCGGGCCCTGTCCTCAGGCCCCGCGGGCCACGGGAGGTCCCCTCTCACTCTCTGCTCCGATCTCCCTGCCAACGGCCTGCAGACTCTGTCTGTCCATGTGTGTGTATGTCTCTCCTGTGCGTGCACACACACACTGGCACGTGTGCACACTCACCCTCACTACACACAGGCCTCAGCTCTGGCAGGGAGGGTCTGCAGGCTCCATGGGTCACAGACAGGACCACCTAAGAGAGGGCAAGGCCGTGCTGCTCGGGCCGGGCCCCACCTGGTTATCCGTCCCAGGGCTGGACATCCTGGTAGTCCCGTCACCCGAGGGGGTCCCGGCGACACGCAAGAGGGAGCTCTGGTCAACCCCTCCCTCTTCCATGGACTCTCTCGGGTCAGAAGGGAGACAATGGAGTTTTAGAAAGGAGTTAAGCCCTATTAGCACAAACGGACTTTCCTGTTTGAAGGAAAGGAAAATTCAGAAGGGATGGGCTTTCAAAACATGTGTCTCTATGTTCTGTCCTGAGGGTCTGAGTCACTTAATGAGTGTCATTTGTCATCCCCCGCACAGGGGAGCCGGCGCAGACTGTGCCCTGCACGGAGCCCTGAAACCCTCCACGGCACTGCCAGCATCCACTTCTCTTCGCTGGGAGCTTTGGAACCCAACCCAGCAGACCACTCTGCCCGCTTGGGGCTGGCAGGAAGTGCCAGAGAATCAACACCCCCCCACAGCCCGCAAGGAATGACTTGTCAGAGCTGGTGCCCCCGGCTCCCGGCGCCGCCCGTGCACCCTTGATCGGCTCTAGGTCCCAGACGTTCTCCGGAACCCGCAGGCTGAATAACGCGCCCGAACTGCTGTCCTGCGGTCCCGCTCTCACTTCCTGCTCCCCACCCCTGTTTCCTGGAATCACGTCCCAAATAAACTACTTGCTCCCCAATTCTTGTCTCCGAGTCTTCACGTGGGACAGCCCAGTCTAAGGCACTGACCGTCAGTCACATGTGTCCCGCCTCTGGCCCCCAACATCAGACCCCAAATCCGGAAGACTCAATCATTTTGGTCTTATAAATAGACATGAAATCAACTCAAGAGACATCTGTGTGGCAACGTTCGCCGGGAGGGGCTGGATTTTTCCGCAAAATAGTTTTGTATGGTATCGATTACTGCTAGGGAAGCTCAAATGGAATCAGTCAGGTCTGCAGGCGGAAGAAGTCGCTCCAGCTATGCCCCGAGCCAGGGCACGCACAGGGAGGCCCGCCGGCCCACCACTGTCATCAGAGGCGACGCTGGAAGAGGCTGGACAGGGTGGCCCTTGGTTGGTGTTCCAGAAGGATGATCACCAGGAATGTACAACGGGTTTGGCCCAGGCAGGAGGCCAGGAGGCTGACTTCTGACTTACCGTGGATGGAAGAGTCCGGCACCCCAAAGACAAACACGGCAGGGGGAACAGGTTTGGGGAGGGAGGTCATGAGTTCACACTCCGGCGCACTGAACTTTGAGCCGCCTTCCAGAGATCCAGGGGACCATGTCCAGAGGTCCGTGGGATGTATGGGGCCAGAACTCAGAGGGGAGGCAGGGGTTACAGAGACCCCCTGTGGGCAGATGTCATTGTGGAATGGGATCCAGATTTTAAGAGGGGGGCTGTGTAGGTATTTATTGGGTTTTTTATTGTGGTAAAATACACATAAAATTCACCATCTTCATCCTCCGTCAGTAGACACTCGGATGGCTTCAACCTTTTGACCACCCCGCATAAGGCTGCTCTCAATACGAGTCTACCATATACCCCTTTGAGACTCTGTTTTCAGTTCTTTTGTGCATATACCCAGACGTAGAATTGCTGGATTTTTAATCTTTTGAGGACCCGCCATCCTGATTTCCAAGGCGGCGACACCATTTTACACCCCCCACTGCCCCCACCAGGGCGTACAGACTCCACCTTCTCCGGACCCTCCCCAACACCTGTCATTTCCTGGAGTTTCGGACGGCAGCCATTCTGCCGCGTGTGAGGTGGTGAAGCGGTTTAAATGCCCGACGTGGAGAAGGTAGAGGGGAAGCAAAGGCCCCGCACAGCACCGCAAGGAGGCCAGGAGGCACCGTGTCCCTGCTCAGCTCATTGTCGCCCCCATGAACCTGGGTCTGGGGGGATGCGCTTGGCTACGAGGGGCAGTGCTGTGATGACATTTACTGTTTTCTTCATACAAGGTCCCCATGTGGTTGGGCAGTTCAGGCTCTCCCCTCTCTGCCATCCTCAGCCCATCAGTGAGACCGCCCCCTCCAGGCCTCATGGCGCCTCTCTCCGGCTTCAGACCCCAGCACACATGACAGCAGGAAGAACTCACAAGGCGGGAGCTCTACCTTCTAACTTGTCTACCTTTTTGGCAGGAAGAAAATCATTTCCCCAAAGTCCCCAGCAGATCCCACCCCCGACATCTCATGGGCAAGAACTGGCCCTGTGCCCACACATATGGGGGTGCGGGCAGTTTAGGCAGAGACTGCTGGCCCCACCCCCACAGTCAGGATCAGCTGGCCCGGGTGAGGGGGCCTGAGGCCCTAGAGTCAGCATTTCTAACAAGGTCCCAGCTGATGCTAATTTGGCTGGTCTAGGAACCACCATCCCCCGCCCCCCGCCCTTTGAGAACGCCTGGCTCAAAAGGCACCCCTTCAGTGGGGCACCTTGCCACCCACAAAAATCAAGTTTCCATTGGCAAGGGGGGGAAAAAGCAGCAGATGCCAGTAAGAACCAAGATGCTCTGCCACAGACTCTCGGTTGAGCTGAGTTGACGTATCTTTTTCACCTGCTAGATTCTAAGCCCCGGGAAGCGAGGGTCAGGAAACTCACCACTGGGGCCCTAGGCTCTCAGACAGAGCTACAGAGACTTAGGAGCAACTTTAAAAAAACTTTTTTTTACATTTATTTATGTTTGAGAGTCAAGAGAGTAACGGGGGAGGGACAGAGAGAGAGAGGGAGACACAGAATCCAAAGCAGGCTCCAGGCTCTGAGCTAGCATTCAGCACAGAGCCCGACGCGGGGCTCGAACCCACGAACCGTGAGATCATGACCTGAGCCGAAGCCAGACGCTCAACTGACTGAACCACCCAGGCGCCCTCAGTTTGTCAGGTGAATGAGTAACTGAGCATCTCACCAAAGATGTGCGCGAGGCTGCTGGGTGCTCTGATCACCCTAATGAAAGCGCCTTCTGTGGCAACTCCAAGGCCAGGCCAGCCGGCCGCCCCCACCCCCCCTCAAGCTCTCTCAAAGCAGCCCATGTGGCTTTCCTCTCCACGTCTCCCCCCAGGGGACACCTGGCTCCCTGCTCTGAAATGCCCTGCAGGGCCGCACTCTGCTGGGGACAACTCGAGAACAGATGTGTGGGGGTCTTCCTGCCCTGTGCACCCAGGCAGGTGCAGAGGGACCATGGCCGTCAGTCCCCAGTAGTCTGTTAATGGCGCAGGGGTGTGGTCCCCAATTCAAGGCAAAGGAACAAGCCCTCAATCCACTCTTCTAAGCAGACGACACCGAGAGCTCCTGTAGCCCAGCTCATGATTCCTTATGAACCAGGCCAAATGCAGCTGACAGCAGGCATAGAATCCCGTTTATCCACAGGTAGCTGGGTGTGGGGGGCGGTGGGGGGGGGGAATAAGTTCAGAGAAGAAGGGCGTCGTCCTGCTCCGTTTATCCTTTCACTCTGCACTCCTGTTCCCATTTGATCCAGATGATAGGCCTGGAGGGAGGACTTGGGGCAAGATTTGGGTGTCCATTTTACGGATGAGGCTGAGAGTGACTGAGGCCCAAGGCTGAGCAACACGAAGCTGTACCAGAGCCCACGTCCTCTGACCACGAGCCCACAGGTGATAGGATCTGGCTGTTCGTGGACAAAGTGCTTCCTGCTTCAATCAGAGGATTAAGTGCAAGAACACTGAGCCCACCCTGTGACTACATTTGCTGCACAAAATGGGGTCCCCTGTGGTGGGGGCCCCAGGCCAGCATCAGGGCATGTAGATGGCTGGGGGTCCGTGATATTCTCCGTCTAGTCCTGCAGCTGGAAGGTCGATGAAGGTTCTGGAGTCTGAGCTCCCTGCAACCTTGGACGCGCCCTTCCCCTTGCCGCTCCTTGGTCCCTAACAAGAAGGATGAGGGTAAGATGGGGACACTGAGTGCCCTCCCACCCTCCGGGTCACCGCAGGTAGGGAAGGCGTTTGTCTTCTGTTTGTTTGTGGCCACTCAGCTCCCTCTCTACACGATGCTATCCCTCTCATCCCACGATGAGTCCCGCCTTCCCAAACCAATTCCAGAAACTCCAATTCCCGCACTTCATTGCCGCTGGGATACGGTCACGTGATCCGGGTTCCGCCAATTGGACACGCCCACGTCACACAGGGCTTTGGAACGCAGCTTTGTGAAGCGGTGGCTGTGTCCGAGAGATCTAAGCCTCTAGAAAACACGATGGCAAAGCTTTGGGTGCTTCCTGAGGCTCCGCAGTGCCTCGACCTTGAGTCCAAGCCCAAGTTCATCAGGACAGACACAGTGTTGCCAGAGCAGCCCCCACGATGTGGTGGAAGTCTTTTCCGGCCCAGCTTCAAAGCCTGCGTTCCGATCCTCCAGCAGATTCGAGGATACTTAGTGTCTTTTGTCAAATCCCTTTCTTGCTTTAAGGAGTCAAAGCGGGTCTTCTAGGAGCAACCTTGTAGCAAATGTTCGGTCTGACGGTAGGTTCCTGTTCCTTAATCCTCCCTCCAAGGTGAAGGGGACAGACCAGAATGCATCTGGCTCCCGGCAGACGCCTCTCCTGCCCCCATGGGTACAGCACCTGCCAGACAACCGGATGTGAGCACAGGACACCAATAAACCTGGGCGCCTAGGGGCAGGGCTATGCCAAGCCATGCAGAGCTGGCAGTGTGACTGACGGGAAGCACTTCTTGGGGCAGAGCTGTGGGTTGAGACAAGGTCCCCCTGGAAGGAAGGTAAGTGGATACTTTGGGGGTGCTGGTAGGTGCCAGCCACCCTGAGCAAGACCCCGGGGCCCGCCCCCTCGTCAGTATTGGCCCTGTCCTGTGCCCCTGGGGAGGCTGCTTCACCCCTCTGGGGGCAGTGACTCCGGTAGGACTGGCTCCGGGCCAGGGCAGGGGTCGTGCAGGCAGGTCCTCCCACAACCACCCCAGCTCCTAACCCACCCTCCCCCTACTAAGCTCCAGAGGAGGTAGGATGGGCAGACCTGGAGGGCACACACACCTCTCTTCGCAGGTGGAAATGGGGAGTGTGCCCCTCCCTCCTTACTCTCCTCCCCCACCCCAGCTCTAGCGCAGCCTAGATGGACCTCGGCCTGGCCTGGGCCAACCCATGTCAGCCCCCGGCCTCCATCCCTCTCCCTCCCCTCCCCACCACCACTGCTCCTGTGGTGGGTTATTTACATGCTCTTCAATTACCCACACTCCCTTCAGAACCTTCTGGGCAAACTTATGCCCACCCTCCTGTCTTTCCTGAGGCTCCCACCCCTGGGCAGGGCTCTGAGCCCAGCCACCCGGCACCGAAGGTTAGAATCACCTCAGCAGCTTTAAAATGGTCCATGCCCATGAGGGATCTCATTAGGAGGGATGATGGGAAAGTGCAGAGCCGAATTATGGGGATGGTTGCACAACTCGGGAAATTTAAAAATCACCCTTTGAAAGTGGATGAGTTTTATGGTATGTAAATTATACTTCACTAACTTTGGTTTGTGCTTTTTTTTAATGTTTTTATTATTAAGAGAAAGAGAGACAGAGCATGAGTGTGGAGGGGCAGAGAGAGAGGGAGACACAGAATCGGAAGCAGGCTCCAGGCTCTGAGCTGTCAGCACAGAGCCTGACGCGGGGCTCAAACGCACGAACCGTGAGATCATGACCTGGGCCGAAGTCAGACACTTAACCGACTGAGGTGCCCGCACTAAACTTGCACATCTAGACCCATGGGTACCCGCCCCCCCCCACCATTAAATCAGAATCTCTGCTTTGGGGCGGAGCTGAGAGCCACACTCTGGTATCGCCATGACCCCAAACATTTCATTCTGCTGCCATCACTCACACACTCACCCCAAGAGGAGTGACCCCCCCATTCACTTTCTGGGGCTGCCCGTAACCACCACAACCTGGATGCCTTAAACAACAGGCACTCACTCTGTTCCAGGCTCCCGGGCCAGAAGTCTGAGGTCAGCATGTCAGCGGGGTCCCGGTGCCTCCACAGGTTCCGGGGAGGACCCTTCCTTGCCTCTTCCAGCCTCTGCTGGTTGCCCACGAGCCTTGGCGTTCCTGGGCTTGTCACTGCGTTCCTCCCCACCCTGCCTCCTCCTCTCGTGGCCTCCCTCTGTCCATGTCCCTGTTTTTCCCTTCTTACAAGGATGGGCCCCCCCTTACCCAGTATGACATCATCTGAACTATTTACATCTGCTAAGACCCTTTCTCCAAATAAGGTCACGTTCTGAGGTTCGGGATGGAACCCAGCACGTGGAGAATGGGAACCCAGTGAACCTCGTCAGGACCAGACGACATGGCGGCAGGTGCAGCCCTCCTTCCGCTCCACTTCCTGCAGTGGCCGTGCGTCCATCACGGCCCTGCGCCTCCTCTAAGAAATAGGCTTGTCTTCCTCCAGGTGTGCAGGTGTGACATGGTGTCTCCGTAAGTGTCCTCTCTGGAGGATCTCCAGGGGCTACTGGGCATGGTGAGGGGGGGGGGACTGGGAAAGGCCATGGTCACGTCGTTTAACCCAGTCCTACCAGAGAAAGCGCTGTGGTGTTGATCTCCCCCCGACAGACCCTCCATCCTGTTTCTCCATTAGTTCCAAACTGCGGGGTGGGGGGAAGAGGATCATGATTAATGCTCACCCCCGAAAATAATCACCCAGGGCCCAGACCTTGGGCCAAACACCACCTGATGGAGTTGCATGTGAATTCGTTCAATTCCACAGCCAACGTATGGGGTAGGGACTCATCTTAGCCCCTTTTTCCATGTAAGGAAATCGGGGTTCAGAGAAGCCAAGTACCTGGCCCAGAGTCTCACAATGTGTAAGAAGAGGCAGGGGACTGGAGGGGCACCTGGGTGGCTCAAGTTGGTTAAGCATCTGACTTTGGCTCAGATCATGATCTCACTGATAGTGAGTTCGAACCCTGCATCCGGCTCTGTGCTGACAGCTCAGAGCCTATAGCCTGCTTCAGATTCTGTGTCTCCCTCTCTCTCTGCCCCTCCCCCCAAGAATAAATAAACATTAAAAAAAATTGGGGAGTCAGTGAAACGTCCAAGTTCAATTTAAATCATGATCTCGCAGTTTGTGGGTTTGAGCCCCGTGTCGAGCTCTGTGCTGACAGCTCAGAGTCTGGAACCTGCTTTAGATTCTGTGTCTCCCTTTCTCTCCAACCCCCCCCCCCCCCCCCACTGCTCACACTCTCTCTCAAACATTAAAAAAAAAATTTTTTTTTTAAGAAGAGGGGACTGGATTTGGGCCAAAAACCTAGCCTCAGAGGCTGTTCCCCCAACCAGATGTCTGGAACCTGGGGCCCACGCACCACATCTGGCCTGCCTCGGCACATGTGTGTATGGCCCGCTGGCTGAGAATGGCCTTTCCACTTTTCAAGGGGAGGGTGAGGGAGGAGGAGGAGGAGCAGCAAGAAGATAGAACCAAGGCTGCACGTGGCCCACGAAGCCTAAGCTCTTTGCCAGCTCCCTTTATGTGGACAGTTTGCCGTGATGCCTGCCAAGTCCTCCCAGCTACTGGGAGAGGATCAAAAAATGATGCGGACGTTGTGGACAGAAATCTGCATCCTCAGGGTCAGGGCGTAAGATGTGCATGAAATGATGACAGATCACACAAGCACATAGCTCTCAACTGGGGCCCACAACCCAGAAAAGGCCAATCATAATGCCGGGTCTTATGTTCCCAGGCTTAATGAGAGGTTCAGGCACAAGTGTGTGAAATCAGCCAGGTCAGTGGGATGCAGTCCTGGGATTCTGCTATAAAACAGGCTTAAGAATAAAGAGGAGGAAGGGGAGGATTTATTGGCTCACATAATTGAAAGCGTTCTATCCAGCTTCAGGTACAACTTGATCCAGGTGTCCACACATGTACTTGTTTTCTATTGCTGTATAACAAATTACCACAAACTTGGCAGCTTTGCCCAATATGGATGTATTAGCCCACAGTTCCCATGGGTCAGAAATCAGGCTATGGGTAAGCTTGGTTCTCTGCTCAGGGTCACAGCAGGCTGAAATCAGGGTCTGACTTCAGCAGCCTTAGCTAAAAATGTTTGAAGCTGCAATGTCATGTCACATTCAGGCTCCCCTTCCACACTTGCTGGGTGTGGAAGAACTCAGTTCCTTTTAGAGGACAATGGTTCCCGCCCCTTTGCTGTCTGTCATGCAAAGTCCCCACCCTGCTGTGTGGCCTTCTTCACAAAGTGGCCTTTTGACCTTTCAAGGTCACCTGGAGCATCTCTGAGTCCAGAAAAGACCCAGTCCCTTATAAGGATTTACACCTGATTGGTTCATGCCCACCAAGAATTTTCTCCCTTTTGATTCATCCAAGTTCAACTGACGTGGGCCCTTAATCACATCTTCAAAATCCCTCCCCTTTAACCAAATCATGGGGGTGAAATCCATCATTTCCACAGTCCTGCCCACACTCAAGGGGAGAGAATTCTACGGAGTCTCTATACAAAAGGGGCAGGCATCTTGGGTGCCACCTTAAGATTACAGTACAATTCTTGGGTGCACTTTAAAATTACAGTACAATCCACCAACCTCGCAGCTCTGCTTCTGCTTCTTTCTAAGCCCACACATGACCTCAATTAGCACCCAGTTCAAACCTGGAAGTAAGAAAGCTCCTCTCACTCAATAGCCCATTTACTCCCATTGGCTCAAAATGGATCGCACACCTATGTCTGAACCAATCTGGACAGAGCATGGTACTCGCAGATTGGCCAGGTCTGAGTCACACGCCCGAATCTGGAGCAAGAAGCCAAAGCCACTGACTAGAGGCTCTGGTATAGGAAATTCAGGAGGGACCAATTTCCCCAAAGGAGAGTCAGTTCTTGTTCTGGAAAAATGGGGGCGCCTGGGTGGCTCCGTTGGCTAAGTGTTAGGCTCTTGATTTCAACTCAGGTCATGATCTTACAGTTCGTGAGTTTACGCCCTACATGGGGCTCTGCACGGGCATCGCGGAGCCTGCGTGGGATTCTCTCTCCCCTTCTCTGCTTCTCCCCCCCACCCCCATGTTCTCTCTCTCAAAAATAAAAATTTTTTTAAAGCTGGACAAATGGACCCTGAAACACCCCACCCGTTTTCCCTCAAAAAAAAAACCAACTATTTATGTGATCGTACACACACTCCCAGATAAACTACCTTATTTTATCTCCTATTCGATGCCATTTTTATCATCCAAATTTCCAACCCTTTCCCTGATTCCTAACTTCTTTGTTATTGCAACTTTAGCTTAAAATTTTCTATTTACCTATGTGCCCCTGTATATGGTCATCGAGCACAGAATATCTTTTTTTTTAATGTCCAGGTCACTGATAAGGTAAAAAGTATAACAGTCGGCCTGCCAAGGGCAGTCAGAGGGACTACTTCCGTCCCCTCCTGTCCAGGTCCCCGAGCCTTGGCCCCTGTGCCAGCTCCAAGGGCTGGCCCCCGGGGGCGAGAGTCAAGATAATTAGTGATGGGCCCTGGTGCATCAGCTCCGACGGGCGCCGTAAACAACCAGAGCCTTTTTCAGGCCAGGTGTGGATCTGACTGGCATCTGGCCATCGCCATCGGTGTGGCCACATCAGCGCCTCCAGGAAGTTTTCCCCGGGGCGCTGTGCTTGGAGGCTGTGTATGAGCCTGTGGATGGCCAATGGTGCTTGTAATCACAGGCCTCTGGCCGGCGGACTTAACATTAATTACCGGGGCACAAAGAAGGCTGGCTGTTTGGTGCCAGCCCCGTTCTAAGCACCTTGTATATAAACTCATTAGTAACTCACGACAACACTGGGAAGTGGAATGACTATGGCCGTTATCCCCATTTGGCGGAGCAGCAGAGCAGACGGCTGGTGAGCTGTAGCACTGGGGTTGAACCTCTGTGGCTTTGCCTCTCAATACTGGGGCCCCAATCTCTCCATTTTGCCACTTCTGTCTGGAAAGGGCACATACAGGTAGATTCGTGCATTCATTCCACACACACCCACGGATTCCCGACTGTGTGCTAGACACTGTTGTGAGCACTGGGGCTACGACAGCAAACAAGCCAGATGCAGCCCCTGCTGTCCTAAGCTCGTGTGGGCTGCAGGTGGGGCCGGGGTGGAGGAGGGGTGCTGACTGGACTATGGTCACAGGCACAGGATAGAAACGGAATTGCATACAGTGGCATGCTGGAGGAAGGCAACCAAATGAGGGAGGAGAGAGCATGAAGGAGACCAGGAAACATCTGGAGGTAGAACAGGAGAGAACTCTCAGGAGGTGACATCTGAACTGAGACCTGAATGATGAGGAAGAGCCAAAGCAGAGAGAGGGCACAGCAAGGGCAAAGGCCCTGGGGCAGGGAAAGGCTTAAGGAACAAAGAGAAAGAGGCCCTTGTGGTTCTGTAATGCGAGCAAGCTGGCGAATGATTAAGGCATTACTGTGCCTTTCCTTAGGTGTGATAATGAAGGGGGGGTCACCGGGAGACTGGCTAATTCTCAGGAAGTGCACGCTCGGGTCACAAGGGGTGATGCCCCATAGTGATCAGGGCTTTTTGTCAAATGGTGCAGTGACACGTAATGCACACGTGGCCAAATAGTCACAACTGTTGAATCCAGGGCGAAGGTATAGTGTAACCCCTCTACTACTCTTTCAGCTCCTTGGTTAGAGATTTTTTTTTTTAATGTTTTATTTGTCTTTGATACAGAGAGAGCCAGAGCTTGAGAGGGGGAGGGGCAGAGAGAGTAAGGAGACACAGAACCGGAAGCAGGCTCCAGGCTCTGAGCTGTCAGCACAGAGCCTGACGCGGGGATTGAACCCACGAACGTGAGATCATGACCTGAGCCGAAGTCAGAGGCTTAACCGACTGAGCCACCCAGGCGCCCTGGTTAGAGATTTTTATAATAAAAATAGAAGGCGGAGCTCTACCTCGTCCAAAGATCTGCACCTGTGCGTCCCGGGGCCGCGTTATTCATTTTAATATTCAATGACCTGCAGACTCATGCTTGCGCACCCCATTTTATCAGATCACAAATTATATGAAATTCACGTATTTAATCTTTTTTTTTTTTTGCCTCCTTATCCAAAACAGAACTTTTGGTGTATTGTTAAGCGACTAGACAAGTTCACTGTTACCTGCGTTCCATACTGGAGGCAAGTGAAACTGTCCTTCATTGGTAAGAATTCAGAATAAACATCCTCACTCCCTGAGATCACTCATAGGCAGCCCCCAGGAGACGGTAATTACACCCATTTATAATTCTTCTACCTCCCAATCTAACCCTTGATTCATGAATGTGCACTTTTAGGCGTTAGGCGTTAGAATAAATTAGACTATACAATTACGCGTAATTAAGCGGGGGGGAAGTGGGTACCGTGCTGCAAAGGTTAGCCCTGTTTTGCTCAAATAAAGTATGTCTGTGTCCCAGTGCCAGCCCAGGAAGGCAGCAGGAGATACAATTAATGTTCTTCTGCCTTAATGGGGGTTCATGGTACTGTTTTTCATTATCACGATATCTCAAGAAATAGAAACAGTTTTTCCCTAATGCAATTGCGTTTCCACCGACAAGACAGCTTAGGTCTAAGTGAAAACTCAGCAGAATTAACCACAAATGGACGATGTTATGGATGGTGTGGGGATTTGTATTTTAAAACCTGTGCAAAACCGTCCCCGCTCAGGAGCTGAGAGGTCGGATCCCCAGCCCCTGGGGGTTGACTGTGCAGCCTCCTTCTGCTTTGTGCCACACTCATGCGGGTTATTAAAGCCACCTGTGCCCCAGTTCGGTGGCCCGCTCTCATTCCCAGGCCCTCCCGTCTGCAGCCATGTTTCTGCTTTTAACGCTTTTCCTTCACACGTCAATTTGTTTGAGACATGTTAAAAGCTTGACTTTTACAACCTCATAAAATTGCATCTACTCCAATCCAAAGGCAGCCAGAAGTGCTAGGACAATCAGATTGAGTTTCAGCCTCTTGACTATGAAAACACACAGCAGGAGTGATTTTTTTTTTTTTTTTATTGTCGTGGGGGAGATCCAGCAATAACAGCATTCTGGCCTTGCAAGGTGGGCAGAGCCTGCCCTGCATTCTGCTCCCAGGGCTGCCAGGGAGCTCACGGAAGGATGAAATGAGGCGTGTGGGTGTCAACAGAAAGGTCCCCATGAGGTTAAACCAGCAAGGGGGTGGGAGTCAGGCCTGAGGGGCCTGAGCAGCCAATTGTCCAGCCAGGACGCTCTCGCAGAGAGAGGCCGTCAGGGTGACAAGGGGCCCGAGGGGAGAAAGGTGGTTCCCGGTGGTGTGGTTGGAGCCGGGCAGGGCCGGGGTGTCAGGGGGCCAGAGGGTCCCGAGGATCACACTGAGGCCCCACCCAGGCCCTGGCTCAGTGGCCGAGCCGCTTTCCAGGCTGGGGGACATCGGAGCGCCTGAGGCCCTCAAGTCTCCCAGGCGGGCACGGAGCTCCTGAATGTGGCCAGGAGTCCCCTCCTGCCTGGAAGGAAGTTGGAAAACTCAGGCTGAGGCCTCGGAACCGGAGGACAACGGAGTTTGCTGTGAATCATGGGAATGAGACGTGGCCCGGGGGCACTTTGACTCTGTGAGCCTCTGAGCCAGTGCGTGAAGGCCTCACCTGACACACGGTCCACGGCACCTGTTCACACACACGGACATGCACACAGACACACACAAAGAGGCACTGACACATGAGATCCATCTCCTTCCGAAGGAAAAATAAGGGGGAAACACAGACGTCACCATGTTCATGCTACAAACAGCAACAGAATGAATAGATATCCAAAAATGATAACCAAATGACGTCATCTCAGCCCTGCCTACAGCCCCATGTAGGGGAGTGTGAGCTGCCCCTCCAGTCGTGAGATTCCCTGATAAGGACAAAATTGTGGGCAGGACCGCTTTAGGAAAAGGAGAGCTGTGTTCATGAACCTGAGGCCTAAAGGAAGGCAGCCTCCTCGAGGAAGAAATCTCCCCGCCTCTGAAATTGTCTCCAGCGTGAAAAGCAGGCACAAGGCAGCTCTCCCCTCCCTCGCCGCCCCCAGCCCCGAAGGCACCCCAGGGGGCTCTGAGGACCTAGGTAGAAAATCACTGTCGGAGGAGATGCATGTCCCAAAGTCAGGCACAGTCTCAAATGAGTTAAAATACCACTTTGCCAACTTGGTGAGCTTGGTCACAATCCTTGACCTTTGTAAGCGTCAGTTTTCTTGAAAAATTGGTACCAGGATTATAGAAGGTAACCCGGTGAAAACATTCAGCAGCAGACCACAGAACCTACTAGAACTATACTCCCTGTGGGCATCCCAGCGCCGTGTGGCCAGTCCAAATTGTGAGATGATGGGGGTGTAAAACACACACCAGATTCCAAAGCCTTGGTAAGAAAAAAAATGTAAAAGATCTCATTAATAATTTTCATATCGATTACACATTGTAGTGGTATTTTGGGTAGACTGGATTAGATTAAAATTAATGTCCCCTGTTTCACGTTACTGTTGAAGGCAGCTCCTAGAAGATTTTAAGCTACAACCGTGGCCTGCTTTAAGCTTCAACCAGACGGTACTGCACTAGACGCTCTGCAGGAAATGTCCGTCCTTCCTTCCGCAGCGATGCAGCAGAAGGGAAGAGGATCTCCGTTATGTTTTGGTCCCTGATGGTGAAGGAGCAAGCCTCCCACTCTGAGGAAGGGCAGGGGTCAGCAACCTCAAGGGTGCCGAACGTGAGGCCGGAATCTGGTTTAGAAAAAGAGGTTCCAGGTTTTCCTGATTTAATTAAGTCACTTTCTAAATTAAATATTTAAGACTATTTAAATAAATTTTGAGAGAGAGTGAACAAGTGTGGGCGGGGTAGGGCCAGAGAGAGAGGGAGGGAGAGAGAGAATCCGAAGCAGGCTCCACGCTAAGCACAGATTCCCACGTGGGGCTCACGTGGGGGCTTGATCTCAGCACCGAGAGAGCGGAGCCGAAATCAGGACTCCACGGCTCCCTCAACTGAGCCCCCCAGGTGCCCCTGATTTATTCAGACTAAGGATCCATCTGGGGGTGCTTAAGGGACAATAGAGTGGGGGACTCTGGTGCTTCCAACCAGGTTAGGACATCCGATTTGGATTTCAAATAAACAAAGACTATTTTAGCACACCTTGATCTCTGGTAGTTTTATTTTCTAAATATGACAACCTTAACTTGCATGAAAAAAGACTAAGAGAAAGGACTGAAAAGTGGCCTGGGACTTCGCACAACTCTGAAGCCAACCTTCTGGGTGCACCTCTTCACAAGTGTCTGACCTCGGGCCAGTTACTTAACCTCCCTGTCACTTGGTCTCCACATCTGTAGTACGGGCATAACACCTCCCTTGTCAGATTACTAGGATTGAACCAGTCACGAGCGCGCTGATCCACAGCAAGGTCTGTCTCCCCTGAGCAACCGGGCGGTGTTTCTGCAGCTCCTGGTTGGCTCTCCGCCGGCTCTTTGCCCAACCCGGTCAGCCCGGTCCCCCTCAGGCCTCCGCCGTGGCACCGGGGACAGTGGAAACCGCGGTGGACAGCACCACCTTGAGTCGAATTTCCTCCCCTTCCGGAGGAGAAAGCCGGTTTCTCCTTTCTTTCCTATTCCCGGACCATTTCTGGGCAACGGCAGCTATTTCCACTTGAGTTCAAGTTAGCGTCTCGGGAAGGTTCCGGGGCGCGGGGGCGGCTCACCCCGCGCTCCAGCGGGGGTCCCGGGGCCCAGCCGGCATCTCCAAAGGCAGACGCTGGGCCGAGCGGCGAGCGCCGCGCTTTCAGCAAAGGCGGTCGGGTGTTTGCAGACCGGGGCGAGCCCTTGTGAAAGCAGATAAAAGAAAACATTTATTAACGTGTCATTACGAGGGGAGCGCCCGGCCGGGGCTGTCGCACGCCCCGCGAAACGCGGGCTCCTGCCAGCTCCGCGGGAGGAGCAGCAGAGGAAGGAAGGATACTCCTTCGTTTCTAGCCGAGGGGACCTGATCGATGGCCCTCCTCACTTTATCGCAGTATTTGATTTATTAGCGATGCCCCCCCCCCGGTTGTGTGTTTTACACACACACACACGCACGCACGGCTCGCGTCCCTCCTCATTTCCAGCTCCTGGGCGAATCCCACAGCTGTTTCAACTCTCCGCCGAGGGCGAGCGGGAGCGAGTGTGTGTCGGGTGAGTGTGCGTCTGTGTCCCGGCGAGGGTGCGCGCTCGGCGCCGGGAGCGCGGCCAGCCGGGTCCCGAGGCGTCGGGAAGCCGAGAGCCGCGCCGACCCCGCGCTCCGCCGCTGCCCCGTCCGCGGCCGGACTTCGGGGCCAGGGCCGCGCGCGCCGGGGGAACGAGGACCCGGCCGGCCCGGCCGCGCGTCCATCGACCCGGAGGTAAAGCGCTGGGGCGCGGGGGGCAGGGGGACGCGGGGAGGGCGCCGCGGCGGGTCCCCCCCCACCACACCCCTGCCCGGGGCCCCGGGCCCCCGCCGCCCGCGGCTCCCCGGGTCTGGCGCCCCCGCCCCGGTGCGCGCTCGCCTTCCGCTCTCGGAGGCCGGCGGGCGGGGAGCGGGCCGCGCCGTGCCAAGGGGCCGGGGCGCTGCGAGAGCGGCCGGGCGGGGCGCGCGGCCGGACTTTGGCGCGGGCGGGGGCCGGGGGGCGGCGGCGCGCGGGGCGGGGAGGCGGAGCGGCGGCCGCGCTCGGCCGGGGATGCGGCGGCAGCGGCGGCGGCACCAGCAGCGGCGCGGAGTCCTCTGCGCCCCGCGGCCCGGCCGGGCTGCGGCAGAAGCGGCGGCGCCCCGCGCGGGGTGAGGCCGCCGGGGCCGTGCGCGCCGGTGAGTGGGGCGCGCGGGGCCGGGGGAGGCTCCCCGGACCGCCGCGGCGCCGCCCAGGTGAGCGCGGGGCCGGTCCTGACCGCCCGACCCCGGCCCCGGCGAGCGGAGGTGGGGCCCGGCGGGGGGGTGGGGGGCGCCGGCGCCGACGAGCCGCGGGGGGATGACCCGTGTGACCCCGCCGGCGGGCCGGGCGAGCGGGTGAGGACTTCCCGCCGCGCCCCTGACCCGCGGGAGCCACGCGGGGCCCGGCAGGACTCCGGGGAAGCGCGCCCGGGCCCCCCGGCCGCAGGGGGATGGCCTCCTTGACCCCTTCGAGTTAGAAGGCAGACCACGTGGGGCTTGTCCAGGCAGGACACGGGCAGGCGGTGGACCGGATCTTCAGGGTGGCTGGGAAGTCGCGGCTAACGAAAGGGCAAACGGGATTGAAAAGACAAACTTCCTCCCAGGCCAGGTCTGAACCGGTTCTCGGCGCCGTGCGGGGAGACGGTCCCCTCCTCGGGCTCCCAGGGCTTCCCAAGTGTGGCGGCCAGGAGTGCATTTCTCTTTCTTTCTAGTTCTTTCTTTCTTTTCTTTTAATTCTTTATCGTAGTTCATTCATTCGTTCTGCAGGCACCCGGAGCACCTCCTCCTACCCGGTTCCCCATTAGTTCCAAGAAAAGGCGACGATCGGTATATATATAGTTCCCGAGCCAGAAGCTCGCTCTGTTCACTGTGAGGCAGCCTCTTAAAGAGATGTGGTCTGAGCATGGAAAATGTAAAAAGACACCAGCAAACCCTAGTTTTGCCCGGTGACCTCTGGCCGCAGTTCCCTACCTGCCCCAAGACTGGAGACTGGGTCCCCTGCACACGGCACAGTCCCTCTCCTCCTCTTCCTCCTTCCTGAAAGTTCTGACCCCGGCCCTGCCCCCTCCACTCTCTTTCCCGCAGCTTGTTTTAATCACTTTTTGAGTTAAAAGTCAATATTTAATTAACCAAGTAATTACATTCAGCTTACGTTTGAATCTGGGTGTTTGCACATCTGTGCATGGGGGGATGCCTGCCCCCTCCACCCGCCCCTGTCTCTGCCCCACAGTGCCGCCCTCCCTTCCTTGGGGCAGAGCCACGAGCCTGCCCTCCAGCCGGTTC